>LJJS01001531.1:179555-199933 GCA_001447215.1 Diaporthe aspalathi
GGGGGGGGGGTCGGATACGACGACGGCGACGACGACGACGGTGAGGAGTCCCCGTTCAGCTGTGCCATCTTGTGAGTCTAAGTCTACCTGCGTTCGCTACAGGTCGAGCGTCCTCTGGCCAGCCAGCTAGCCAGCTAGCCGGCCTCAGAGCCCACACCCCCAAAATGACATTCCAAGGGTGGTGTGGTTCGCAGCCGGAACTCTTAAATTATGGTCCAGGCAAGTCACCATGTCCCTCCGGGAAGTTCCCTCCTACTTTTCGGCTGGGCCCCGGGATGGGCTGAAAATGACGGTCGTCTACTTCATGCTGCGGGTCCCAATGTTCTGGGGTACGCGGGGAATAGTCATTGTATATCGTATCTCGTCACAGTCGTCCCGACGAGGTAATGGGAAATATTCTGCTTAGCCGAGGCTTCCCATCCCCAGCCTAACCACCAAGCTTGCCCGGCCCGACCCCGAGAAGCCATTGGGTTAATGGTGCAGGAGGTCGAAGAGGGCTGCAAATTGGCGAGGCCTCATGACAAGAGGGCTTCGTCACGAACAATCACAAACAGACGCAGCTAGGTCAAAGCAGCAAGAACCGCAAACTCGACAGTAACAATACTTAAACATGGCGATTAAGAAAACCCCCCTTCCCACTTTTCCCGTTCAGTGGTCCGACCTGACCCGACCGGCCCGGCACAACCGTACCATCCGCTGTATACTGCCCGCGCGTCACAAAAACTACCCCCTTAATTCAAGGACACGAGGTATCCCCCTTATTACCGATCTCGGTCTTCAAAAGAGTCTTTGTAGGAGCATATCTCCACGGCATCCATCCCACGACATCGACCAGAAAGAAACGACCTTGCCACGGTGCTCCGGCTATAACCACGGGAGGCAGGGTCCAGATTATTAAGGGATGCCCCTACACCAAGCGCGCAGGAGGTGGGCTTGGGATAATTGTCTGGCATTGGTAGTCAGAAGCTAGTGAGGGCTTTGGTGCACTTCGTAGTAGAGTGTGACCGCCGTTCACCTTTAGAATGAGCTGAAGCGAAAGACTACCAGTAATGCATATTCGGCAATGTCGGAGTCCTCAGATGCTTCAACCACAGAGCCGGTTGAGCAAGTGGGGGTTCATCCTGGGCGTGTCGGGTGGGTCAGGGCGAGTCCCCTGGTCGGCGCGGAGAATGACGTGTACATCGAGGCGAGGGTTCGGTATGGGGGGAGCCTGGAATAAAAGGTCTTGTTGTTCTGGCACGGGGTTTCCAGCAAGAATCCGCGTGTGTTGGGAGTCAGATATGAGTTGTTGTCGGGCACTTCATGGACGAAGCAATCATCGCCGTCCGAACCTAAAATTACCAGGTGTTGGTGCGTGAATTCAAACTTAGGTTTTGGACGGTTTCCTGGGAGGAGTGACTGATCTACTGCCTCCGAGGCCGGGGACGTACTTTTGTTTCTTTTCAGCGGGTTTGAGAATCTGCACGAGGAGTCGGAGTTAGCGACATGAATCCAGGGGTTTCCCTCTCACTCCCGTATGGGGCGGGTACGAACCTGGAACGAGCAGAGCAGACTCTCGTCGACGCTCATCATGGCACCTGCATTATCGAACTCTCCACAATAGTTCGGCGCACTAAACAGGGTGACGAGTTGGCGTTTGGAGAAGAACTCGTATCCATCCTCGACCACTTGATGAGCACGACAGATCAGGTCCATGTCATGTTTTTGTAGGAAGCGCGAAACCACGTCAGGACCGAAGGTGAAGCTGACGCCTCGATCGTTTTCACTCCAGCCTGTGATGTCTTTGTCGGGGTCGGACCAAAGGAGATCGCAGAGAAGGCCACAGTCAGGGATCTGCAGACTGCCGTCAGTATTCGCGTCACCACGTCCAGGGGTAGCTTTGGCCAAAGCCGCATCTGGGAATGTCGAGATACACTCGAAGGAGACGGGGATCTTACGTCAGTTGGTCGCATGACACGGCGGATCTGCTCCATGGAGTTCAAGTCAGGACTCAGACCGCCGTGCATGGTGAAGATCTTCTCGTCAATGATGGCCGCGATGGGCAGGCAGTTGAAGCAGTCCGTGAACGTCTTCCACAACTTGATATTGTAGCGGCGCTTGCACTCGTCGTAGAAACCGTAGATGCGGTTGATAGAGGCGCACTCGTGGTTGCCACGCAAGATGAAGAAGTTCTCTGGATACTTGATCTTGTAGGCCAGAAGGAGGCAGATGGTCTCTAGAGATTGCTTGCCACGGTCGACGTAGTCACCAAGGAACAGGTAGTTTGCCTCTGGGGGGAAACCGCCGTATTCGAAAAGGCGGAGGAGGTCGTAGTATTGACCGTGGATATCGCCGCAGATCTGTTGGGGATTGCAGCAGGCGGGGTCAGCAGAGCGCCCAGACCCCGGGTAGGCCAGGCCACGACGACCAGAGGATTGCAAAGGCTGGGGAAAAAAAGGTTGCCTACCTTAATAGGAGCCTCAAGCTCGAGCAGGATGGGCTGAGAGATGAAGATCTCACGGGCCTTGGTGCAGAGGTATCGGATCTCGGCCTCGAGCAGCTGGACCTGCTTGCCCGGACGGCTGCCCCGGACCTCCAGGAGCCGGTCGATTATGGAGTCCAAATCAACGTCATGCTGATCTGCCATGGTAGATTCGGAGGGCCGCCAGTAGCTGGCGGGAGGGGGCAGAGGAGGGGGGAGGAGCGGACGCGCCGGAGGGGATGGTGTGCGCTGGGGCCGGACGGGGTTTCACGCAATGAGGCAGGCCAGTGGTTTGATGCACTTCTCGTACCTAGGTCAGGGAATCAGATTTAGCATTTGCCATCGTGTCGGGGTCTGGAGGGTGCGCAGGGAAGTGCCAGTGCTGCCGTGAATTTCCGCCGTGTTACAGACTACGTGGGAGAAGGGGAGGCGAGGAAGGTGATGGAACCGACAAACGGGAGGAGGTGGTGAGGGCAACAAGGCTGGAAGGGGGGCGGGTTAAGAAGCCGGGCGGGCAAGGCGGGACAGACAAGGTACATACTATTTGGAAGTGATCTCAGCTGTGATAGGCTTTCAAAAAATGAAAGCGTCTGCAGCGGGCGTGTTCTCTGGCAGATGGTGACGAAGGGCCAGATGACTTGGACCGAGGAAATCGACTGAGGCACGAGGAATCGTGGTGCCGGAGGTCGTGCAGTGTCGCGTCGAGACAGCGACAGCGACAGCTTCAGCTTCAGCCTGAGCAGCAGCAGCGGCGGCGGGGGCGGGAGTGGATCGCCTGGCGGCGGGAGCGGATCGCTGCAGGGCAGTCGCGTGGAAGTTTTACCTGTTGCGAGTGCAAAGGGAGACGTGTGCAGTGGGCGCGGTCCTGTTTAGATGAAGGGTCGTCGCCTGGAGGAGGGGTTGATCGCCTGTTTGCCGTGGCAAGTGTTCGAGGGCGGGAAACACGGGGGTTGAGGGAGGAGACCACGACAGTGGATTTTTTTTCGTCTTTGGTTTCGCCGGGATGGGGGATGGGGGATGGGGCCAAGGAAGCCAGTCGCCAGAGCAGAGGTTCGTCGGGTCGTTGTATGGATGGAAAAACTGGGGATGCAGTCTTCTTTCGCAGTGGTCAAGAGCAGCGCCAAAGAATAAGCCTCGATCGGGTCTTGATGTCGCCGTAAGGATGGATTGATTGACAGTTGACTCTTTTTGACCGTGGTCGCCTCTTTGGATTTTTGGGGGAGGGGAGGAGAGGAAGAGATGTCGGTCAACAAAAAGTCCCAGATCCCAAGGTCGGATTGGAAATGGCAGATCGGGACCGTCAGGCCAAAACGGGGGCGGAGGGTAAGAGAGAGGGGGGGCTTGGAAATTCTCAAAGGGCTGCCCCGTTGCTGGCTGCCACCTACCACAACAGTGCGCTGGTGTTTCGGAGAGGACGGGGGGGGCGGTTACGACGCTCAGGGCGTGGTTGCACGCTAGGCTTGTTGTCAGAACGGCGGCGGCCCAAGAATGGCAGCAGAGTCAGTGGCCTGGTCAGTAGGTTGCGGGACGGAGCTCTGGGCACTAGCAGCAGTAGCAGCAGCAGCAGCAGCACCTGTGGGCTGGTTGCCTAGGGCCCTGGCTGGCTTGGGCACTGCGGAGTAAGTGCATGGAGTACACTACGCTAAATTGCTATGGTAAGGAACGGGACCTTGGGCTACCCTACGCTACGGGTCTATCAGCGGTTGACCTGGGAAACGGTGCGGTCTCTAGGCGTTGGATGCGTACGGAAGGAATAACTCAGAACTCAGGTATGTGTCGCGGTTGCCAGTTGCAGACTACCTGACTACCCCCTCTTTTAGCGCAGGACACAATGGCATAGTGCCCAATCACAGCCTACCGCTTGCACTGCCCGACCAGGCCCCACCCCTTCCCAGGGCCGCGATTAAGGTTCAGGCCCTCACTCGACTCCCGACACACACACTTAGACACACTACGGGCACTCACTCTATCACTCCTCTATCCCTCGCATCCGTCCCAACAACAAGGGCTGCAGATTGTGACCAGGCCTAGGCAGCTAGGGTCACAGCAACAAGCTCACCCTTGTTGCCGCATGCTACTGCTCGGCGACAAGTTCGCATCGTCGTCATCGCACCGAGCCTCAGTCGCAGTACAAAGACCTGCTGGTGTCCGCGAGCAGCATTTCTCCTCGCCCTGCCCAGCTCTTATCCTTTAACCCCCCCCCAATCTCTGCTGTTGCTGTTGGCCTTTGTTCCCGTGCCGAGGAGGCACTACTGCTCTTCTGGAATGCGTCTGTGCCGCTTTGCGGGATCGACATCGGGCCACTGGGGCCACCGACTCCAGACCCCATCGGCTTCTGGCCTGGGCGTGCCTGGCGTGGCAATACGGGACTCGGTTCTGGACGTGTACACGCCCTACAATCCGCGTCCATCATCGATCGCGACTGCGGGACCTGTGATATGTCCCCACTCGTATGGGATCTAGAAGCCCAACTGCGGATATCGACGCCTCCTAAAATTTCCTGTCGGGGCGCGACGACTCAACAGCCACCTGTTCTGTCAGTCTGCCCAGCCTTTCTGCCACCTCCCTCGCCCGGCCAGACTGCGAGGACCAGGAAGCTCGACGTCTAGACTTGTCTTACTATAGTACTGACCACTCGACAAGACCTAGATATAAGGCTTTGGCGGAGCACTGAATCAGGCTGAGGGGCTACGGGTCTCCCTAAATGCTGCAGCCGGTCCAGAAAATGCTCACGGGGAGCCCTCCTGGACACACACCATCATGGACGGCTCCCCCAGGATCATGATCCCAAGTCCTCATCCACCCACGGCTGACAAGACGGGTTCCCCACGGCCGCTTGCGCGCCGGCCGGCTCTGGCCTGGCTTGCCCACCATCACCTGCAGGCTGCAGGCTGCAGCCCGTCGATTCGAGCAATACAGCGCCCTAAAATCACTCACAGATGCATCTCTGCTTCGTCTCGAGCCTCAACCACACACGTGGGCTGATGAGGCACGGCTAGCAGCAGCTCAGACACACGACTATCCTGACTGACTGAACGCCCGATCTCGCAGTGGCCGTTCACCATGGCAGAGCCGCTGTCCGGGCAAACATGCCTAGTTGGTAGATCAGGGGGTTTGGACCAGCCGCCCCTCAGTCCGCTATCCCCAGCTCTGCAAATGTGGAACTAACACTTAGAATACGACGGCACCCTCATTGACAATCTGCCAAAGCCTCATGGTCACCTCGGACCGCTCACAGATCGGTCCCATTCGCAGCGCGACCGTAGCTGCAATTAATCCCATGCCCGACGCGAGCTGACGCAGTCTAAGGTGCGAGCTTGTCAGACTGCCAAGTTTCCAAGACTAGTGCGGCCAGTAACTTTTGGGCACCACTGGGTGGTGATGAGCCACTCCAAAGCTTCAGAGTCGCTTTGTGCGGTCCCACGGCAGCCCGCTGCTCGGACCAACATCGAAGCTGCTTCTGTGGCACAGGACACAGGGAAGACAAGTGTTAGTTGGCAGGCAGAGGATCGGACTGAGGGTTTCCTGCGCTTGAGTCCCCTCCGAAACTGCTGGTAGTCGCGCAGTCTCATCAACGTTGCCTGCCCCAGTCTCACCGGCTTGCCCCTCGACCCAGAACCCCGGCCTCCAATCCGGTTCTCTCGCCCGTGTGACCGGGCCGTATGACAGCAATGAGCTCCGACAGTGCTCCGTTTCCCTCCTTGACGGGCCATACAACAGCTCTGCTCACTGCATGTCCAAAACATGCAACATTTCCACGGCCGAAACAGGCTAGGGACGCAACACTCAGACCAAATACGCCAACTGGTGGACCCTCAGTGCCCCGTGTCTTTTCTGTCTCGATTCTCCACTGCTTGCTCATGCTCATCAGCAGGCGCGCTCAAGGGGCATGTCACTAAGTGTAGTCCCTGACGGTCCGAATATAGCCTCTACCGGTTCGCTACCTGGGTACTTTCCAGGTGTTCATCTTCGAAGTATGCCAAATCGGCTCTTACTAGTAGTTATTATGTTCCTTGGACGTGTCGTCTGTGCACCGCTGCAACAAAATAGGAACACGAGGCTCCAGTCTGCCGACCATATTGTACGAAGACAGAACATTTGCCACCACGGATTCACTGAATACGCGGCAATCTGAATCTCTGCGGAGAGGCGGTCTGCGAGTTACTACGTGCCTCAGTCTGGCTCCGCCACATACAGCATTTGAGACTGTCTTGGGCCGCTCACGGCAGTCACTCCGATATTCCTCCCCCCGCGGCGACTGGGCTGGCCTGCTACTACCAGCGTCGCTCGGTAGCATGGTCTTGGCCCCTCCACCTTCACACTCTCCACGGAAGGGTAAGCCACCGATTGACGCGACCCTTCTTGTCTTTAAGCCCCAACCAGGCCGAATGCTTTGCCGTGCACCACCAAATCTGTGGAACTGCCATACCACCATGCAGTCATCCACGACCGACAAGCACCTCATTCATGCATGTCGTCGAGGCGCAGGCATAAGTCAAGGAAAGTTTACTTGCTTTCACATGTGTGACACTGCGTTCGGGCCGCCGGGGCGAGTGACATTTCGCTTCCCTCTGGTCACCCGCTGGGTCTTCCGCCGGTGCGACTGAGAGATGCTGCCCGTGGGCTGTCCGGGAGGCTAGTCCCTCATACGGGACCCGTCGTCCTTGACGGCGGCGTTTGTGCAGAGATCGGGCCCATCAGGATGAGATTTGAGAGATCAGGTTTTCTGTTACTCCCTTCTTTGATGGCCTTTTTTGTCAGAAGAATTCTTTGACTAAGTCTCCCTAGGCCTTTATAGTCAGTCATACATGTGTTCCCGCCGCTGAGCGTGGGAGCAAAGGTGCAAGCGAAGCGGAGCTTAGGGATCTGCCCACATGTATGAGCAAAAAAGTATTTCCACTTCCCAATGTTTCGTGGCTCGCCTGTGCGCCGCGAGCCAATTCATCAGTCACTGGCAGTTGTCCAAGGGGCTCCTCCTGCGGTACGTGACTTGACGTGACACGCAGCAGCAAGAGAGCACGAATCATCGTGGTAGCCGTGAGATCTAGACGAGGCATCAAACCGTGCCTCGTCATTGTCAAAATCAAGCGCCACAGACGTCTGCCACTAGGATAGGTCAGGCAGTGCTCACCCGGGGCCGGGTCTGCATGAGAGCCATGTATGTCTGAGCGTCCTCCACTATCCCATCACACAAGCTTTCTCTGTCTAAAATGCCCTTGCTCGGTACTTTCCGGGCCAAGGTCGAATAGACTTCCCCGGGGTCGAGAACACGGCCACCCGAAGAACGGCCGGGGTATTCTCAGCCTCGCGCCATCTGTTGTATAAGTTCTTTTACTGAGGGAGAAGCACTGAGGGAAGGGGGAACGTGTGGTTATGGACTATCTTGTTTGCCAAGTCTTCAACTCGGTGACCGCGGGCTCCTTGAGCGCTCCGGGGACAGTTTCCTGGTGCAATGCAAATTAACTCAGCTTTTTTCTGGTCGTCAGCATCTGCTGGTCATTTACCTCCCATGGCGGTAGGAAAACAACTCCGCAAAGACATGGGAGTACACACGGACACCAAGATATAAAGCCAGAGCGCCCAGAAGAACACCTTCTCAGACCGCCTTTTGTCCAGCTCAACTTTGAAAATATGAAGCCAAGAGCCCGAACATCTGGCTAAGTCAGTGTGGGGAAATGTATGTACCCAATCTGCTACTGCAATTTGAGGTGATCACCATTTCGAGCGCATAGTATAGAGGTCTAATTTCTCTATTTTAAGCATTATTTTGTCCAGGATGTCATGAATACATGCTTTTGCCCTTCTTCATTCCAGTTGTAGTTATCAAGTTCTGATCATTACTAGATATAGTGTATTTGGGATGTTTGTTGACATCGTAACCATGCCTAGGTAGTGATGTGAGGGTTACCAATCGAACCTCGGCGCTCGGTATGTAGCAACCGTAACAGCCCTGGGCATCATTATGCTTAGGTACTTTGTGAGTTTTGCATCTTACCTGATTCTGCACTCTATTTCTCTCGGACAAATCTTTCCAAGAGAAGCCCCGATGAAATTGAATTACACGAAAAGGCATCTGAGAAACGAGCGCGGTGCGTGAAGAGACGACAGGGCGGTGGTGTTACGGCAGTAGCCATACATAAGCACAGTGAGCTGCTTGAAACTGGCTAGATTCCAGTCTAGACTCTAGGGACAATTTCCGCGTTCTGTTCTTTCTTGTCCGGCGGTGCATGCATTCAGCTCGGAAAGCTTGGATGACACAGAAGTTCATCTGCCTAACTCAGGTGGCCCCAGAAGTTTGCTGTCTGCTTCTGAACTCGAGCTTGGGACATCACAGTGGACAAATATGATTCCATCCGAGTATATTCCGCGCCAGCACTCATACCTTCGTAGAGTTAGGAAAATGTGTCACACATCTAACGCAACTCCCCCATTACGCTCTGTAACACGCATCAGTGTCTAGTCTTGAAAGATTTTTAAACCTGGACTCGGAGGATAGAGTACTCCTCGGTATGTGGATTTCTTACTTGAGGGTTTCCTGATGTCGTATCGGGAGGTAAATACTAATGCTTTCAACCGGGCAATTTGACTGCCTCAACTTGGCAATGAAACCCCACAAAAAAGCATCAGTCGCCTGCTTGAAAGTATTGGCCCGAAGAGAATAGCGTTGCATTGGTGCAAGGATCCATCCTGCGTCCTTCGTTTTCGGCCCGAGAGATGACGAGTTGTTTCCATCGACATCTGGACCGATAGACTCTAGCATATTTGACTTTCTTTCCGACTCCGGGTTGCGACGATCTGCTTCCTAACTTCTTGTCAAATCAGTCCGGCATAACCGAAGCACAGTGGATTTTATTCAATTATTGGGCAGCGCAGCTCTCTGGTGTTCGATATTCTGCTGTGTGCCATCTTTCTCTCCCGAAAGTACTTAGGGCACATACGATCTGTCGGGCCGGATTGTGTTGCAAAATGACAAGGCCCGCCTTAATTTCTCCCAAACAATTACCTCATGAAGATAAATCTCAACCCTTCAACCGGCCTTGACCCGCACTTGAATGTCGAACAAGCGTCAGACCACATTTGAGAGTACAAAGGAACGCGGATAGGCGGTGACTTCAACGGCAAACACAGGCATCAGGTGGCCTGGAAAATGATTCCGCGGTTTCAAATATTGCCAAATTCAAAGACACAAAAAGAGGCAGTGAAAAATCCTGAAACTTGAGAGAAGAATGGGGGACAGAATCGGAGCAAGCCACTACTGTTCAACCAATGCAGAATGGAAGGATATAACCATGCTCTAAGGAAACACTCTTCTCGCATTTCCTAGCGCCTTCAACTACACCAAATCCTACTCAACCACATTCTGCTTACCTCTGGTCACTATAATACTTCCTCAGTAGTTGACTGAGATGACCATCCACTTCTGCGTATATACAAACCATCATCTTCAAAGACATGCTACTCAGAATGCCAATGTATCCGACGCACGTTCACTAATTGTCTACACTGCAGACTCGAGCCAATAGCACCGAGGCTTGAGACGGTAAGTGTCCTGGAAAGCATATGCATTCAGTTCACAAGCTAATTTCCCCCAGGACGGAGCCAGAGACCTCCCCGAGCACATGCAGACTCCGTCTCCTCGATCGGACGCTAGGGAGGACGACGACATGGAATTTCCCAGGTTCGTCCTCTTCTCTGCACCCAGCCTCGATCCTATGATTGACTCACTCGAAGACAGCGGCTGTTGTGCAAATTACACCCGCCACACCCTCCCTAACACTTCGAAACATGAAGGAGAGGGCAGGTTCTCCATCCCGCAGACTCGATCATCTTCCACCACCACCCTTTCTGCGCCGCACTGGCTTCGTTTTATTTTCAGAAACACAAGGATGCTCGAGACCCACGGAGAATCGCCTGCTTGCTCCGTTCTCGTTCCTCGGCTGTATTGCATGTTTTAAAGCGTACGCTCTGAGTTTCTCGTCCACCACTTGTGCAAATTAGACTCGAAGAATCCTTTATGAGCAAGTGACTTGACATTTGGAGGACCCCAACTTTTATCTTGCAAGATCCATGAACAGTGGCATGGAATATCGCACGGCGAATGGGGGCATGCTGCGATACCCGAATTTTGTGAAAAGACGCGATACTCTATTAAAATAAAATAACAACATTATAAAGATTGTGTTGCTTTCGAGTGATTATAATGCTACGAGCAGAATGGACTGTGTGCCCGTTTATCCATCTGTGTATACCTGTCATGCATGCTCAACATCACGTGGTTCACTTTCTTAATTGCTCTCGCCTTTTGATAGCCATTGCATTGAGCTCTCAAGATAAAACCATCCAAATTTGGCATGCCGCTTGCAACCGATCCTGTAAAATCTGCGGCCCGCCAACGGTTCAGATGCTTTTGGACCAGCTAAGCAAAAAAATCCAGCATCCATTGAGGAACAGGACGGTAGAGATCCCGCCGATCGCACTCGCAAAACCTCCACAGGAGCCACTGCTTCTGAACCTTGATGTCGCTCCACTGGCCGGGTACCCAACCGGCAATCTCCCTGAAGAGATATTTCCTCCAGAATTCGCAGGCAGGATTTTCGGGACGCGTCTCGAGCTCGTCTGGTGACAAGTCCTTCCGCATATACGCGTTGTGATAATCGATAAGAACAATGCGCGGGAGAACGAGACCACACATTTTCTCCAGTTGGGTACCAGGCTCTTCGGTGTCTATGACCAGGAAGATGTTGCGTCCTGCAAAGTCGGCTTGCTCGATCCCTGCTTGCTTCAATCTGACGTACCCATCCATTGCCCGCGCGAGTACCTCAAGCCGGTATTCTTCAGGATAATGAAACGAGTCCGTAAGTGAACCTCGAGCAGGGTTGTTTTGAGCACGAGATCCTTGTATACTAGCTCCTTCCAGACGCTCCATTAGGATCAGACGAATCGGTCTTTGTATCGATTGACCCGTAGCTTTCAGAGTAATAGGGAGGGTGAATGTCCATGATCCGTAGTACTTGGGACAAAAGGAACCAGTTTGGTTGGTTTCTCGTTCCAGAAAGTTGTAAGCCCATGTTTCCCCAATATAGTCATCGTCAGCCTCTCGAACACAGTCCTGCGGGCAACGATCGTCTTGAAAGTTGTAGTACAACGGGTCGTATATCTTGGCACATGCTTTGAATCGGTGTCCATCTTCCAAAGTAACATTGCAGGCCACAATCTGGGTACCCCGAACTTCCCCAATGGCTATGGGCAAAGTAATAGTCAATTGGGCTGTCCCGGTCTGCGCAGGGCCCGGGCGGACGCCATCGACTGGAGGGTTAAGAGCGACAGCCTCGCTTTGAGTGGTTTCGTAAAGGTCGTCCGCCTTGATTGGCACTCGCTCGCGGTATCCAAGCTCGTCGAGCTCCTCAGCAGTGGCATATGCGGGCGGTGGTGTGTGTCGGGAGATTCGGACAGAGAAGCCCGGGAGATATGGCAGGGCTGGCTTGTCAGGGTCGTCTGGAGGACTCCAAAAGAAGGGATTAAACTTGGAAGAAGGGCGAGTTTCCTGCGGCGTTTGAGTCGTAGCCTCCATGATTGTGCCTTGGATCAGATTCCAGTCAATGATATAGGTAGTCTTGATGGGCGGAAATTGACCGAGTATTTGGCTTCGAAAACCCTGGTCTGGTAGCGTGATTGGCACCTTGGTGTTTGAAGAGAAAACGAGGGACAGAAATCTTTCGGTTCAAAAAATTGTCGGATGATTGTTACGGCACAACTTGAAGTCGATGGGGCATGCAGTCTTCCCTGCCAATAGAGTGGAGTTGTGTGCCCAGATGCCTAGGTAGATTAGGCAACCAACACCTGCTTGACAGCACCCACTTTGCAACTAACTATATCTAGCATTTTGCTGGTCACGATGGTAACATTGACCTTTGCCCGCTCAAAGAAATCCAAGATGTCACATTGGAAATCCAATTTTAGTCACCAGACATGGGTCTATCGTGAACAGGCGTACAGGCGACACGATGGTCGAATATGGCACTATGCACATAGTCGAGATAGTGAAACGTATGACGCAAACAGTCAAAGTGTCTCTCTCGTGATGAGGCAGTCAACCAGCTGCGGGGACTAGCTGTAGGCAGACTCATTGGCCCGGACCAGATATAGCGTCGCCTCTCTCTCTCTCTCTCACGCAATAATAAATGCATGGGTTGCAAAGAAAGAAAGACATGCAATGCTGCATTTTCCGTCCCTACTTAGTAATAAAATTTGATGGCCCCCGTAGGGAAAACCACCATTCTCAAGAGGGAAAAACCAATTTGCACCTTCCTCGAGGTCGATTATAACACACAAAAGGGGGTGTTTCGTTGCCCATCCGATTCTCCTGACGCCGTTGGAATGTTACCCCTCTGCGCACTGTCCCAAAAAAAGCAAAAAGAATACAAACTTGCTATTCTGACATCATCCAGAACCAGCACAGGGAAGGGGGAATCGGGCTCCACGGTAAGCAGCAAAAGACGAAAGGACGAGCAAGAAATAGCAGAACATCGGCCTACAAGTACACCTCATCTATACAATCCCTCAGCATGCCTCGTTCGCGCTCATCGTCTCCTGCCCGAGGAACGCAGCCGCTTCCTCTGGTTCCCGAGCGAGGCGCTGCTGCCATATCGAAGCTTCCTAGCCGAAGAGCCCGACGGGACAGCCAACGGCGCTTCAACGGGCGACGCGGTGATGGTGCTATCCTCCACATTGAACTCGAGATCGTTGAGCTCCTCGTCGTCCATGTCAGTCAGCTCCTCGCTAAGACTGCGTACTGCATCCCTGCCAGCCCATTGCTGCTCGATGGCCGTTGTGCCTTCGGGCTCGAAGTTCTTGAGATACCACGGCACGCCTCCCTCTGTAAGGGTGGTGTCCGAGCCTCGCCCAAGGCTCCCGTTGGACTGTGGAGGTGTGAGAGGTGTGGGTTGTTGGGAATGTTGCGGGGCAGGCACGTAACCATTTGTGTCGGGCGGCGTGGGTGCCGATTTGACGAGGCTTGGTAGAGCCTTATCGTCATCACCCGCAGCATCCTCGCCTACTGAGGTTGTATCTTGGTCTATGCCACTGTTGGCCTGGGCGGACTCCTCCTCCTTGACTTCGATGCTTTCCTCGTCAATGTCCATCTGTTCAGCAGTCTCCGTAACGTCGCCAGTGTGATCTTGCGCGGTCGCTGCGACCGTAATGGGACCTTCCTGAGCAGCGTCAACCATGATGACATCTTGGCTTGATTGTGCTGGCGGGTCAGCTTGAGGCTGTGGCGCGAAAGGTTTTCGAATCTCCAAGGACGCATCAATCATGCCCTCCAGCTCTTTTTGAAGACTGTCAAAGGATTTCGATGTGATGTCGGCTTCGGCCTTGAGCGCAATTTCCAGCTGTGGCTGGACTGACTTGACAATTCGCTTGCCGAGTCTCTTACGGTCTTTCGCCTCGGAGTATTGGCTCTGCTTGATAGGGGAGACGTCGATGGATTCGAATCTGGGCTGGTCGGATGCTGGGGCTCTTGTCTCGGCATTGATGCCAACATTAATGACCTCACAAAGATCATGCGCAAATGCGAGAGTCGTGGTGTAGTAACGCTTCTCGAACTTGGCCTCTACTTGTGAAAGACCGTCTTTGAAGACGTTCTTATCAAGCCTGTTTGCGTGCTGCGTTAGTCGCTGGGCTCCCAGTCAAAAGACAGGGATATACTCACGATTGAGCCTTGCCGATGACAGGCAGGAGCAACTTGAAGATCGGAAAGTAACACGTATCGACAAAATCTTGCTCCATCTCCGCGGCCTCCAGCTTATACGCCTCCCGAATGACAACATCGTTCGCAAGAGACTTCAGCTGCTCAAGGTCCCTCAGCAGAGTCTCGGCGAAATCAATCCGCCTCGCCAGCCTATTCTTTCCTGATGGACCCATGGCTGCGAAGTCGCGCCGTGTGAGCTCCATGGACGAGAAGGACTCCATCTGTAGCTGTAGACGCTTCAGGAGCGCGGCACCACGGCGGGATTCCCGCTTCAACGTCCAGTAACGGCAAGCTTCGGCGACGTACTCCTTCCTCTTTCTGAGAGCAAACCGAGCCAGCCCGCTGTCGACGAGATCGAATACCGCTTGTGGAATAACGGGCGCCCCAGATGGCAACTTCCATATCTTGCCTGACTGGCCCTTCTTCTTGTCGCCTGCTCCTGAGAGCTTGTCGCCAAGCATCTGGGACTCCTGAGGAGGATGTTCTGTAATGGCGTTGCGGTGGATGGCAGCAAGCTCCTGCGCCACAGCTTGGCTGTCGGCCCAGATGCGCCCTTTCATTGTGCGCTTGTAGAACCGCTTTGCGTCCTTGGTAGCAGCGGCAACGGCATGCTCCTTGTCGTAGTCAGGAGGGCAGTGCTTGTCACAAAACGCCTTCAACACCCCATCCAGCGCGAGGGCGCCCTGTGGAGTCTTCATCTTCAAGTACAAATGCGCACGCCGTGCGCATGTAACGTGAAAAGCTTGGTAACAGGCTTTGTTACTGCATTGTATGCAAGCGCCCATCTTCTGGTTGCAGATGTAGCATTGCAGCTTCCAACGGTTCTTTGGGACCTTATCAACGTCCATGACTGGCTCAAGGAAAACGTTGTTTCCAAGATTGACTTCGGGGATCCATATGGCACAAAGAAGGTGGGCCCATTTGGAAAAGTTGGTTTGCTTGAATGCGCCATCGGTGTTGGGGCAGAAAATGCAGGTCTAGGAACTCGAAATTAGTAAAGTTTTCCGTCGGACAGGGCAGGTGGCATAGTCACTAACCGGGATGCCACGACCCGCGAGTTGGCATTTTCGACACATCCATTGGCCCTCCGGAATAAACGGAACGCCATAACAGTCTTGATGCACCGCGAGATCGCATCCGTCACAAAATACTATCGCGTTGGTGTTTTCACAGTCGCCATCGTCGCAGATGGCGCACTTGCTGTCTTGCTCTTCACCAGCCTGTGTCTCGCCGTTCACGGCGGCAGCAGAGCTGGACCGTGGCCTGTGGGTCTGTGGTGGTTTTGGATTTGGCTTCGGTATCTTTTTCTCCAGAGCATGCCATTCTTTCTCGATCTTGGTGATTGTGATTTCAAACACCTCCCGAGTGACGAGTTCAAGCCCATGGGCCTTCCTCTGGCTATTGAGTGTCTCCAACCACATATCGTCCTGCTCGTCCATGTCGTATTCGACACGGCCGAGGTTGGAGCCGCTGTGTGAGACGACCACTTCGCCATCGGGCTTCTGACCGAGCAGCTGGTCCACATCCTCGTCGATGTGAGCGTCACTGGCTTTCAGAAGGATATGCTCGGGCCTGATATAATTATCGCTTTCCTGGTAGCCCACATTCATCATGGCCTTTTCAACATATTTCGCTTGGCCAAAAGTCTTGCTCTCGAACAGCAGGATGCGATCTGTCTTGCGGTACGACGGGTTTTTCAAGTCAAGGCGCTCCTTTGGGGTCTGGTTGAGGGTGGACAGCACCTTGGGTGTCTTCGGAGTCAGCGCAAAGTCAGACCGTGTGGCATAGAACGATACCGCATCCCTTGTTGGCCGGGGTCGCCGCCGCGAAGGTGTCTCGAGGGCGGTGTTTTGGGAGGGTGCGGCTGTGCCCTCTGGCTGGGCAGCCGAGTCGGCTGTGATGCCAGAACCAGCCGCTTCGGCATCCTTTGAGGGCGTGCTGACGCCGTTGACGGAGGCGCGCGTGGGCAATGGAGGGGGTGTCGACTTCCTGGTGCCGTCCACGTCTTCCGAATGGAACATCATGAAGGTCCCCTCGATATCAAGATTTGGATGGAATTCCTCCCAGCCGCGCTCCTCTCGTGGCTTGTAGCCCTCGCTCTGGGCGACGGCTGCCGCGACGGCGGCAGCGGAGCTGAACTCGACATCGCCGTGGGCGGAACGGCTAGCAGCGGCGCCCAGGCGGGTGCTTCTCTCTCGGGGAAGGACGGTTGTATTACGGTTCGAGGACCTCCGGGCGGCGCTCCGCGGCCTGGGTGGTGTTGACCTGACCGAGGGACCAGCTGGCGACTCGGTCTCCCCATCTTCGAGAACGAAGCGGCCGCCACCGCCGGGGCCGCCGGGGACGTACTTTCTCTTCTTCAGGGGAGGCTCTTCTTGGTCGTGCGAGGCCCTTGCTCTACCACGACCCGCCACACGGCCAGAGCGTGAGCTCCGGGGTGTAGAAGGCCTGGAAGCCATGGCGCCTGAGCTGTGTCGCGACGGGGTCGTATCAGGCAGACACGGATGGATAGTATCGCGGTGTGGGGGATCGCGTCGTCAAGGGGTGGCGGGGGCGAGGCTGCGGGAGGGTAGGAGTCGGGAAGCGCATCGGGTCCGACGTGGCTGAGCGGCCAGGGGCGAGGTTTATTGATGACAGCAACAGACCAAGGGGGAGCGCGTCGTTTTCGAGGGGGAATAGCGGAGGTGGGAGGATGGATGCGATGCGACAGATGGCCAAATCGAAGGGCAAGAATTGGGGTGAGGTCGAGCGCGAGGAGCTCTAATTAGGTAAGGCGCGGGCTGCATGGGAAAAGCACCCAAGACGCCAGGGAGGTGTGATCCCCACCTGCCGGCTTACGTAATGATCGCGTTTCTCACGGGGTCCAAGCACGCAGCGTGCAGTAGTCAGGAACAGCCACCTGCCCACCCCTGTCAGTCATTTATCACTTTCCCATGTCTGTCAATCGAGCACAGGCGGCTTGGGTTGGGTGCCAGTCCGTCTTACTTCCTATGCAACGGCCACGGCAACGGCAACGGCAATGCAGTCATGACAGAGGTCAGAGGAAAAGCTTGGCTCATGATGGCCCCTCGATTCTTCCGCGCACACACATACCAGACGAGCCGGCACGCAGCACTACAGCACTACTATCCTTGCCTAGAGGGTTCCAAGAAATCGCGTCCCTTCATCATGAGGTTCAGCAGCAGCAGCAGCAGCAGTCCAGTAGACAGGTGTCTCAATCTGCCCGACAAATGCCACATCGATCAAACTCAATCTGGCGCCAGGGAAACTTCTCGATGCATATCTGACGTCGATCAGCAACACTTTTTCCCCACAAGGGTCCTCCCGATTTACCCCAGATTCGCGGACCGTGACGTGCATCTTGGGTCTCTCCGACTCGCGCCCCCTCAGACAAGCAATTGGCCCGGCAGCTTTCCGAGGGGAAGAAAGGGTTTTACGCTACTGTGTTGTGTTGTGTTGTACACACCGGGGGTGAGAGAACGTCGGGCCCCTCCCGCAGGCCACCACCATCTCGCTACTCGGTTATAGTACCCTCCACAGCAGCCGCCACATGGCACTGCAGATGTTGATGCAGTCGCCCAGCCAGGGCTCAGGCCCGAGGACCGAGACCCAGCCCAGATGCAGACCCACAGCCGCTGCGCACGTTAGACCAATCCTTCCTGGTCCAATCATCGAGCTTTGTCCTGCGACTTCCATTTGCCAAAGGCATCTAAGATTGTGTGGTTTTCGAAGTATCGAGCACAATTGGCAGGAGAGTCAAGTTGCTTACAAATTGGCAGTAACTCGGTTGCTGGCGTATACGAGACTCGTTGGCTGTAAAAGTCTGGACGTCAGCCATGAATTCGACCTAGCTTCGTCAGGCTCGTGGTTCGGTCCTGGATGCTACATCGAACGTAGTTTGGATTCCGGGGCGATCGTCTAATCGTTCGCGCCTCAACCATCCACAACCTAGGCATGTAAGGGATCTAGATCTGACCAACAGGGACCTCGCCTCTCAGAGGAACCAACACACCTGCCTCAGACGTTCTAATTCTTCGGTGGCTCGCTCCACCACCGTCAGCCCCTAGTGTTGTTGTTGTAACCCAAAACTCACAGCTCGACAGATGAACCGATTCTGCTTTTATTTCCCTCTTTTTCCCTTCCTTCATCCGCCTGCATTTTCCTTCTTCTCTTCTTTGATTTGAAGTGCGCCAAAATGGGGAATGAGGCCAGAGTGTATCAATTATTACCCCGCTAGTCCGGTGTTCAATACTCCCGAGATAATCTTCGGCGCCGGCCCTTTCACCAAAGACCAAGGTTACAACGACGTCAGTGACGTCAAACCATGGCTCGACACCCTTGCAGAGAGTAAGCACATCGTCACCGAGATCGACACCTCGGCCCTCTACATGCAGTCAGAGGAGTACCTCGGCCAGCTTGACTTCGGGTCGCAGCTTGCCATTTCCACCAAGCTACCTCGTCGGTCATCCCCTTCCACCCGCGACCAAGGAGACGGTCATCGCTCAGACCAAGGCGAACTTGACCAGGCTAGGCGCGGAAAAGGTACGGCACTATGCCTCGGCGGTTTCCAATCGCGTACACGATATCCTGTACATGCACACGGCCGACACGCGCGTGCCGTTTGAGGAGCCAATCTCCGGCTTCGACGCCCGCTACAAGGACGGCACCATCAAGCGCTTCGGCCTCGCCAACTACACCCCCGAGCAGACATTGGTAAGGAACGAGAAATAAATTCACTTCAACGCGCTGCCTTCTCCCCGAAGCCCGCTTTGGGGACTGAGATATGATGTTTGAAGATTGTTCAGTCCAAGGTTCCTTGTCAACAAAGATGACATGTTCTCAAACAGAACCATAAACGAAGCATTGTAAGACACCCAATGCCCAACGAGTTCACAAACAGCAAAACCTTTCACATCATGGTTCGAGTGCAAGAATTTTGTTTAGTGAGCAATCCCATAATTTTAGAAGCGTCCCTAGTATACAGCCTCTGTACTCATGACCCTCTGTTGACTGGTTGTATAATCGTTGTTGGACGAATCAACGGTAAAACTGAGAAAAATATGAGGCTGCAACAATACATACATGAGCACGTCATCCAAATTTCCTATTTGTCAGGTGTCACCAGTTTACGAGAACATACCATTTCTGAGGGAGAGATTCTAATCAACTTGGCGTCGGTCATGGTATATACCAGTGTCCATGCGAAATACTACTGTCATTTGCTTCCGTCCTGGTTGAAGGGTTGTGGCCCTGGAGGACACACGAAGATATGCATAAAGGGAAAAGATGCTGCAAAAGGAATAAACAGAAATTCTGCAGCAACAAGATGAGCCATGATCCCCAAACGTCAGCTTGACGCCCTTTATTCCTCGCTGGGCCACTGTTGACCTGCATCAAGTCCCGCCATATGACTTATCAATAATAAATACATCGAGACAATTTTGATTGATGAATCTCAAGCATACCTTGGTACCTACTTGCTGAACCGGATAGTGGTATGAAGCATGTCTGCTAGTGCCCAAATCATAATCCACGACCTTCACTCTACCGGGTGGCAAGTAACCCATGATATCGCAAGTCTCTCGACCCCAGTGCTCTATGCCTCCGCCACCATACGGATCCGCAAGTTGTCATCAGTTCACTGTAGCTCGCCGACTACTACACGATACCAGCTGGAAACCCCCCCGCCCCTTCCCATATCAGCATGCTCGATCCTCGCCGCCGTCGTGCGACTCCACACACCTGTCGGCAACACCCACCTCGCCCGCCACGCGCGACACCCTGACAAACTTCTCCCCAGCGTCCCCGACGCTCACGCTCGCAAGCCCGAGGTCCCGGGCGAGGCAGTGCAGCAGTCTCCGCCGCGCCTTGACCGCCGGCCCGGAGTCGACAGCCGCGCCATCGCGCGGGACGCCTTGGGCCCTCGGCCCCACGGCGAAGGCGAGCATGCGCGCGAGCTCCGCGCGCGTGCGGCCATCGTCCTCCTGCGCGTTGACGAAGTACGCCGTGCACGAGTCCCTGGACCAGCAGATGGGCCACAGCGGCCTGAGGTCGAGGCCTGGCGGCCTGGCGGCGTCGTGAGGCCGTCCCTGGGCGCCTGAATAAGAGGTTCTCTCGTCAGCTCAGTCCGGCCCGTTCACCCTCCAACCCCACACAACACGCAAGCCC
>LJJS01001531.1:200042-273630 GCA_001447215.1 Diaporthe aspalathi
CCTGGATCAGCCTCCCATCCCACATCTCCCTCGCCGCCGGCCCTCTCACCTCGGCGCCCCGGCACCGACAAACCAGCACCAGCGACAACCTCGTCGGCACCTCACGCTCATCCACTCCCCCTCGAACGGAACCCCTCGCCGCCCGACCACCACCGACCACCCCCATCTCCCCCACCGCAGCCCTCGCCCTCCACGCGACAGCACCCCCGAGCGAAACCCTCACCAGCTTCTCCCCCCCCCGCCACCACCACCGCCCAGCAGCGCCCGCACGACCTCCCGCACCCCATCGGCACACCCCGCCAGGAAGACCCTGCCCCGCGCGTCCAGCACCGCGCCGCGCACCCAGTCCGGCCGGGGCGCGGCCATCCACGCCGGGCGCCGCCAGCGCCCAGGGCCGCCGCGCACGCCACCCAGGGGCCCCTCGTCAAAAAGACGCCGCGCGGCGCGGCGCACGCGGCCGAGGTCGAGGCCCGCGAAGAAGGCGGAGGCTGAACCCTGCGCATGTGCCGCCTGTCGTCGTCGTTGTTGGTTTTGGTTTTGGTTTTGGTTTTGGCGGCGGCGGCGGCGGCGGCGGCGGCGGTGGTGAAGGCGGCCGGGTCCCTCGACGTGGTAACAGCGGCGACCAACCACGTCTCCAGGGCCCCGGAGGAACGTCGAAGCCGGTACGGCCCTGTACGCCAGGAGAGGAGCGGCGGCAAGGGCGCCGTTCTGGGCGCGCCACGCCCGCGTTGTGCACGTCGTCCGGGAGGCAGTGGCTGAGGATCTGCTGGCGCAGCTCGGGCGGGCAGGCGAGGAGGGGGGCCGCGCATGTTCCTTGCCCACCCCCCCCTTTTTTTTTTCTTCTCGTGTCTCGGTAGTGTGCGGCGGCCTTCGGCTGGAATTCGACTCTTGTTCTTGAGCGGTTGAGTTTACGAATATCAACAAATGAGCCTAAAGAATATGTGTATAAGTAACCAAGATCTCTGTAATTGTTTGCTACTTTGGGGNGGGGGGGGGTGTTGTTCTGGGGGCTATGGCTGGCTGACTCACTCGGGGGGCTTTGTGGTTGTTATCAAAAAATAGCGGCAACCAGCCAGTCACTTGTACTTGCCAAGCTATTGAAAATAACAGTGCTGCCTTGTGCCGGGTTTCGGGAAGTTAAGTAGAGTATAGTAGTCCCTTGGAAGGTTCTCTTGGGAAAGTATTTGAGATGTGCACCTCGGCAATAGACTCACATCACGGGGCCCCCTTCGATGTGCAGTGTCGAGCGAGTGGGGAATGCCAAAGTGAAGTATCGAACATGTAAATATTCTTGCCGTGATATCATTTCTCTCTCCGGCCATCTAGGCCACGTAGGTCGACCACCTCTAAGGCCGACCAATTATCTATCTTCCGCCCAGACCATACAATAAATGCGGTACTGACCAGTGCTCTCTCTCTGCCCGAGTCACAAACTCAGCCCGACAAAAGCAGACACCTCCTTCAGCCCGTCCTCCATTTCGCCAGGCATTCGATCAGACAACACAGCGCTAAGTAAATATGCTCAACCAGATAGGAACCCAAGCAGACATTCGCGAGGACCTTGGAGCAATAAGAAACTCAGATGCAGGATTTGTCAGAGCCAAATATGCAGGAATAGGGCAGGCGTGGAAAACATGACGCAAACGCCAGATCCCATCATAAAGAGATAATCTTTGTCGAAGAGAAGAACCTGGACGCCCAGCCAGAAGCCCTGAGCCAGAAGTTGCCGAATCGTGGGACTAACTCGTCGCCCAATTTTCTACCCGGTGCCATGTAAAACACGCCAAAAAGAAAACATTCCATCAACTTGTGGCCCTCGGATCACACCGGTGCCGTACAGACAATGAGACAACGCAAAATACACAGCCGAGCAGGCTGATGACTCGAGCGGGAGTCATGGAGCTGGCATGAACATCGTCGCCAAGTCGTACGTAGCCTCATAATTACGCAGATCGTGGCCTCTGTGGGGCGTAGAGGCGCAGTGGCAGGGAGTTCGAATAGTGTTGTGGTTTTGTTGTTTAGGTCGATGAAGAAGTGAGATGATGAGCCATGAAAACGCCTTTTCCGCTATGCTCCGGTGAAAATGATGAATCTTGGAAAAGCCAACCATGAAGCCACGCTACTCTTTTGCAGGGAAAACAAAAAACTTGGGTATTTCGAAAGGACTCGGATATATGTGTGCAACAGCCACACTGCACACCGTTCTCGGGGGTTTGGGTATCATAGTGATCGGCTGTCAGGGGGTTTCGAGTAGGTTGAGCGCTCAGTGATTCAGAATACGGCGCTCACCCCAGGGTCCGACCGCTGTGAATGGGTTGCAAAGATGGCCGATGCACGGCTGAACTCGGGTGTAGGGGCGATTCGGAATGGCCAAAACGCGACCCTGAAAAGTGCGGCGCACCGTTGACGTCCCAGTGCTCCTCACTAAGAACGTTGAGGTAGCCCTCGCCAACCTGGGTTCGCAAGGCCTCGATTTTGCGTCGGTACATCTCGCCTCCGACGTCCCATTTCTGGGAGTCGGTCCATGAAGTGGGGGTTCCGATCTCCTGCGTGGGCGCTACAGGCGGCAACTTTGGGACGACGGATGTATCGATACGGGGAACACCACGGCTCGCCTGGGTCCGACCCTCCTCTGGGGCGGCGGCATGGTGGTTTTGATGCACCTCCGTGGTTTGTGATATACGATAGTTGCTATCGGGGCCAGGCATAGGCCCCGTCGCCTCGTTCTCTTCTGGATGTCTGGCAAAATGAGCCTGAGAATCGGCCAGATCCACAATTCGCCTTTTTGGCGCCCTGCGACGGCTTCTGGTGGAGTTCGTGTTGATCTCACTGGCTGTCACCTTTGGCGCGGGCCGTTCCTTGCGAAGCACCGCAGGCTCCTTGGGGCTGTCGTAGACGATCGCCGGCTTGCTGACGTCGACCGCCTTCAGCTCCGGGACCGGGGGCTTGATGACAGGGACAGGAGCAGGCTCCTGGGTTCGTTCGACGAGGTGCTTCTTTTCTGAGTAGGTGGGGCCCGTCATGTCGATCAGGACATCCTCGGTGTAGCCAGGCGACTGCCTGAACAGATTGAAGATGGTGATGCGATAGTCTTTGTGTGTCCTCGTGAAGGGGTTCCCTTCGACCCAGATCTCCCGGATGTCAGGAATTCTCGTCAGGCGCGCGAGCTCGACAGGGTCCTTGAGGCGGTTGTCCCTCAGATCCAACCTCTCCAGCGGGTACAACCTTTCCACTCCAGCCAGAGACTGGAGACGATTGTCCCGCAGGTTCAATGCGGTGATCGCTGGCAGTGGGTTTCGAGTAAGTGAGTGTAGGGACGCAATAGTGCATTTCGAGAGGTTCAGAGCCCGTAGAGCAGTGAGGGTGGCCAGGCTGTCAGGGATCTCGTTGAACTCGTTCGATGACAGGTCCAGGGAGTACAGCGTGTTGGCCAATGGAGCGAGACTCGCCTCAGGAATCGACACGAGGCCGTTCTCTGCAAGACTCAGATGCCTCAAGAAACGCCACTTTGACGCGGGAAGCGCACCTGCGGACATGAAGTTCGCAGTGGTGCCCCGGCCCTGGTGCCAAGAATCAGACATGCTCGACTGCGAGCTGCCCGAGCCTGAGCGATGAACCTTGTGGGAGCCGCGGACATGATGCGAACCGTGCCGAGCGCTGGCAGGCCTCCTGGGAGAATGGCTCCTGGGCCGTGAGCTCTTTGTCGGTGACTTTGGTAGCTCAACGACGGCGACCGAGGCCCGCCTGCTGTTCCGCGCAGCAAGCTCGTTCTCGTGATCGAGAGCGGCCTCACTCACCACGGAGCCGACATTCAGATCGGCAGCGCGTGCGCCGGGTGATCCAGGTGCCGAGGTTGACTTCTTCAATTCAGCAGGCGTTGCCAAGGTCATGCTCCTCCGTGGGCTGGCAGTACCCGGCCACGTAGCCGTCGGTGATGAATGCGACTTTGATGTTCGGCGTCTCCTCTTGTCCATGTCATCCAGCACGATGTCGATGAGAATATCGGCGGGGTCGGAAAGACTCGCCCGCTTGACCGTCAGGGACCTTAGTTGGTCTGCCATGCGATCCCAGCCAAAAAACTGCCGGAAGTCGATGTCGCAGACCTCGAGTGCCTGGCAGTTTTTAAAAATGTGCAGCGGTACTGCCGAGTCGAAGGGAAATTCCTCGTACCCCTTGATCAGCCGGGCGCGGAAGTCCGGTGCCAGGCGAAGGCACGGCACCTTGGTAAAGGCGGAATACAGATACTTGAGATCAGCATCCAGAGCAGCTTTCTGTCGTTCGGTGCGAGCGGCAGACATGCCCGAGCCGATGCCAAAATTGGACCAGAGCGCGGACATTCCGGACATGACACTGCGCATGCTGGACACAGACCGGATGGAACCGACATCTGAGGTTTGAGCCTTGGAGCGCTGTGTCTGGCTCAGGAATGATACATAGTTCGCCGAGGTGCTCGTATCGTGCAGGTTCTCGAGGCGCACTTTCATGGGGCCGACAGGTATCTTGAGCTCCTCGAAGCGGGAGAGAAGGTAGAACAGGTGGTGCGGCGTGAGAGCTAGCTTTGCTGATTTGGCGGTCTGCGACGTGAAGTTCAGGGAGCCGAAGGACAGAGCCGCGGCGAGTCCGTTGGAGGAGGACGCGGTGGCAGTAGATGGTCGTTCAGGAACAGTCGTCGGAGTAGTGAGCCCTGCGGTCGGCACCGAGGACACGCTTTGCGAAGCTCCGTGCCGAGGAGGGTTTTGCCTTCGCAGTTGCAAAGCGTTGGCGAGTGCCTTTTCATGCGTGCGCACGAAAGTGGCCAGTTGCTGGAGGAACACGTATGGATTAGTTTCTTGCGCCCCGGCGGATCATTTGACCACGAACAAGTGTGCTGCCAGGCTTCGCGGCGCTGGGCCACACATACCTTTATGAACAGCTCTCCGTCTTCTGAGTCCATGATTATTTCTTGAGAGGCATTGGGGACAGGGCCAGCAAACAGTGAAGGGGTCGGGGGTCCCGTGAGGCGGTGATGAGCGGCGACAGCACTGCGAGAGCAGTTCGATGCAAGCAACAAAGCCGAGAGAGAATGTGAGGGCGCCCTCTTTACTTTTTCAACGGGCGGCCCGGAGGAGATGAAGGGGGGAGACTCGGTAGAGCAAGTGTGGCGGTGGATGGTCGCAAGCAGCCTGTGCAAGGTTGTATTGTCAGTGTACGGAGCACAGCAGGCGGCACAGTTATCTAACGAGCAAGGGGCTGTGAAGCAGGGCGATTGCAAGGGAGTTAGTTGACTCGACTGGAGGAGCCGAGGGGTTGTGCGATGGGTAGCGTAGTATGGTGTGCTGTGCGAGAGTGTACCGAGATGCAGCCTCAGAGGTGGTCCAGTGCCCAAGTCTCGGGTCCGACCGTTGGAAACAAGAGAGAAGGGCGCAGGCGGGTCGCCGTGCTGCGGTGATATAAGATTCAAAAGGATTCAGGGTGCGGGACGGGCGCTGCTGCCGCGGTCGAGGTGGTGGTCGCGGCCGTAGGTTGCGGGCTGGGAGTGGACGAGGCCGCGAGAGAAGGGCCCTGGTAGTGGCTTTTCTACCGTGATCCGTTGGGTTTCAAGCGTGCCCTCGAGGTTTCAAGGCGGCTATTGTCAAGAGGGCGGTGTCGAATGCATGTCTTCAGCAGCCAGGCAGTCGGCTCTGGAGAGGCTGAAGGCCCCAAGTCCGGAGGATTGTTTTGTTTGTGCGAGGCGCCCTTGTGGCTTTCCAGGGTGCCGTGCACGTTGGACGAGCAAGGGGGCGGCAGACATAAGCCGCCTCAGGTCGCCCGAGTGACAGGACCACAGCAGCAGCAGCAGCAGACTCGATTCCATACACACCGCGCAGTGTGCTCGTGGCACGGCACAGGCAGTGGATATTGGATAAGAGAGGCCAGCACACAGTTGGGGGGCCATCCGGGATAGGACAATACGAGGAGACAGAACGGATCATATGGGACGATTCCCGGCAAGATGTTTCGATTATGTCGGCTTTTGTTTCTCGTTTTCTCTCTCCCAGAGCCGGTTGCATTTTCCTGGCAGTGGGGGCTGGGCTCTCGTTGCTCTCGTCGGACCGGGCTGGTTGGGTTCTGGCTTCCACTCTCTCAAGTCACACATGTTGCACGCAGGCTCGCAGCAAGAAGGGACGGAGGCAGCCGGGCGATGTGAATCATCCGGGCAACGGTCGCAGAGGAGGGCAGGGCAGGGCAGTGAGGGGGGAGGAGAGACAAAGCAAAACACCGGACAGATAAGGCGACCGGCGAACCCGCGATAAGAAAACACACCATGTAGCAAATGTTGACTTACTGTCACTGGCTTGACTGCTGCTGGTGGGGGGGAGGTCGAAGTGAACGGCTGTAACGTCCAATGGTGCTTGGGAGAGTGACGAGAATGACTGACTGAAAGGAGGGACGTGTATAGGTTGGGGAGGAGGAGGAGGAGGAGGGCGAAAGTATCCAGGCGGTCGGCGGCGGGAGGCGGAGGCGGAGTCGGAGGTTGGTCAATAAGAGAGGGAGTGCAGAGGCGCACAGACAGGACAAAGGGGTCGACGAGCACCACCAAGGCCTGTGAGGCCTGTGTATACCGCCCTGCTAGCCCGGTGGCTAGTGTCTGCTGTGTGTGTGTATGTGTGTGGGCGTGTGTATACACAAGGAAGGAATATCGTGGCCGTCGGTGTTGTTGTTCTTGGTGTTGTTTTGTGTGGTTGGTCTCGGCGGTTGGCGAACGACGGGGGCGGGAAAAGGAAGAGAGAGGGCAGGTGGTGAGAGGGTCCCCCTCTGTCCCAAGCTGGTAGGCGTCGAGCTAGTCTTATGCCAGCCCACCGGCCAGGACCCAGAGGCTGTCTGGGTGTGCAGGCAGTTAAGAGGGTGGGGTCGGCACCACCAACATTGAACTGTCCCCCGTCAAGATTCAGGGTGCAGCTGCTCAGGGGCCCCCTGCCTAGCGGGGACCTGCCAGCCTGCCAGCCTTCCAGGCCTGCCAGGTAGCTGATAGGACAGTGCACGGGGCGCCTCCTCCTGGGTGTTCTGAGGTTTGGGAGCGGTGATATGTCTTGCTAGGGGATCCACGTAGTATACTTTGTGGGTTTCTTGGAGCCGCGGTGGGTTGCGGGTATCCTACACGAGTAGATACAGGACAGGACAGGACAGGCCAGGCCATAGTCTAATCTACTCCCTACAATGCCCATCTCCCAGGGACATCAGTCAGTCAGTCGGTCGATCAAATGAGATAAAATCTTTTTTTTTTCCTGTGTGTAGTACATGAAACTAAGAGCGAGCAGCACGGTTATGGGGGTGCTGACGCTGGAGGCTGCTCATCTCCCATCGTACATTAGTGCTCTCTGTTACACAACCTACTGCATGCCCTCCTTATTCTCCCCCCCCACCTCTTCCTCCTCGTCCTCATCCTCATCCTCATCCTCGTCCAGCACTGAGCTCTGAGAATGCAGCCGTGTGTTTACTTGAATGCTTGATTAGGTACTTCACTGAGTCGAGCGAGGTTCACCTAATTTGCACATTTGATCTCTCATCTTATCGTGTCACGTAAATGGAGATATTAGACATAACAGCCCATCAGACACTTGCAAATACACGATACATACAGGCGTAGACAGACAGACAGACAGACAGACAGACAGACAGACAGACAGACAGACAGACTACCATGGTCCCTCAGAGAATCCCACATCTCAACCAGTGACCACCAGACTTTTGATTTCGATGGCCTTCTGGGTGGGTCACGACAGTCTCCCGTATCCCACCTCCCTGAGCAGGTCAGCCGTCCAATCCCGACCGTGAAGGGGCGCTGCGAGGGTTGAGGCTGCATTAGCAGTTGCATCACGCTACGGTCTAATAATGGTGTGGGTGGATTGATGGATTGGATGGGTTGTATGGGTTGGATGGATGGATGCGTAGGTGGTGGGCGGGCAGGATCATGCCTAGTGGTGGTAGGGCCAAGCCAGACTCAGGTTCGTGCACGCATCCACAGAGAGTCGCTGCCAAATGCATGTCTGAGTCTCTTGACAAGGACGCTATGCCTATGCATGATTCTAGACTGCTCGACTGCTCTGATGCCCCGACATGCACATGACAGGTTCCTTCCTCTTGCTGCTGCTGCTGCCGCCAGCAAAACCGTGTGTCTTGCAACTGAGACTTTGCTGTCGTCGTCCTTGGGCCTGCCCAGGTGCTAGGTGCAAGGCTGGACTGGCGGTAGGAAAACAGACAACAACGTCGGACTCAGCCCGAGGACAGAGGACATCAGATCAGCAGCCAAGGAACCTCCCAGCCGACGTCGTTCATGGCATTGACACCGAGCGAAGAACCGCCAACGGGTATGCCGTCTTCATGCTGTGCCTCCATGCCCCATAAGCTCGCCTCCCCCCCCAGGCCTGCGGCCCAGCTTCCTCATCAGCCAGCAACGCGGACGAGACGCGACTCGGCTCGGCTGGGTTCGACGCAGGGCGTGATGGGTCCTGGTCCTCGACGCCCCCGGTCTTGTTCAAATACGATGGCGCACATACTCGATAGAATGGGTATCTGATCCCGTCCCCGTCCCCGTCCCTGGCCCGTTCAAGGGTAAAAGCAGCTTGGGCCACCCAGAACTAGAACCAGAATCCGACTCCCCGTTCTCCACAGACAACATCGTCCGTCTCGTCGAACAGCCGACCGGGTACACGAGCACACGTAAACGTGCAGTACATTCTGCGGCTGCATGCTGCATGCTGCTGCAGCTCCTCAGAGCCTCCTCCTTCCTTCTCTGGAGTTGCCCTCTTTTATTGACGAGAGATGGTTGGTCGACGAGCAGTCTTGCAGTCTTGCAGTCTTGCAGTCTGGCAGTCTGGCAGTCTGGCAGTCTGGCAGTCTGGCAGTCTGCTCCGCCGTCACCGACATGCGTAACATGCCTCCCTCCCCTTTGACAAGGTCCTGTTATTATTCCCCGACAGTGTTGTGGCGTTATGGTGTTATTGACAAGTCGTCCGTCACCAAGGCAATCGGCCCTCGCCAGCAGAGTTTTTTCTTGTTTACTCTCGGCTCCCTGACACGCCACTGGCGTCGTTGTTCTTGTTGTTGTTTGTTGGGGTGTTATTGAGCTCCGGAGCTCCCCTGGTCTCTTCTCATTACTTTCTCGTCTGAGCAATTCATGCGGAAAGCGTTAGTGGCTCTCCCGTCAAATTGCGGTGCCACTTGGGATTGATGGCGTCAGTCGGCTTCTGGGATCCTTCCATGACCGCCCCGCCCGCAACCAACCCTGCAGGCTGCACCGAAGGTGGGCGACGACTGTGCACTTACAGGGCCTCTTCGTCCAGCCCGGACAGCCACGACGCCTGCACTCCACGACGATGCCAGACCGCGATCAAGGCTTACACCGACTTACACGCGCCCTCGGGAAAATCTTTTTTTCTTTTGTCATTGCTTGCTGCCACTCGGGCCAGCTGAAATAACAATAGCAGGTTTATCGTCTCGTCGTTGCCGCCCTCGCTTCCAATATGGCATTCTCATTACATCAACCTGCCTCTGACCGCTCTTCAACCGCCTCTCCGACAAAGCCATGGGCCAATTGGCGCTTCGCACAGACGGACCCCGACTCTTCACGGCGATCATTTGGTGCCGAGACTGCACACAGACTCGCTCCCAATCTCGTTATCTCGTCTCATTGCTGCTCTGCCCCCCGGTCCCGGGACGCGCAGACACGACAAATCTCTTCGGATCTGCTTTCCCATGCAGCTTCACTAGAGGGAGAACGGGGGTCTGTCTGCCACGGCCGCTCGGTGAACCGCGCCAACCTTGTCCCGGGGAGACCCTGACTGCTTGCCTACTCTTGCGTCCATTCGCCAGTCTTCTAGCGCCCGTCGTCTACACAAAGACAACGGATGGCGCTATCCAACGAGCCAACACCAGTCGCTGGCCCGGCCGGCCGACTTGCTGACAGGTGGTGCAGGCCAGCGCCTCGCAGAAGCAACACAACTTTTCGCGCCCGTCGGCCGACAGTTGGCTCCGAATGCCACTGAGAAATCCAGGCAGCGCTATTCCTCCGGCAGCCGGCCTCTTGTGGGAGCCGCCCAGCCCTGGGAGTTGGCCCGTTTCAGCAAAGCCTCACCGTCCCCTTCTGTGTCGCCAGGCTGCCAGGACGGTTGGAATGGACCCTGAAACAGCGTCCGCAAATCATTCCCCCCCCATCTTCCTTATTGTTGTGCAAAGCCCCTCAGGATAGGCCGCCCGAAATCTTGGGGAAAGCAGTCAGCATCGGACCGTCGACGCCACTGTGCACCCAACCCGCAGATCGCATGAGAATGTGTCCCTCTCTTTGCGGCCTCTGCGGTCCACAGGTTGACCTGGTGGCCGTGGGCCGACCACATGGTTCCCAAGGATACTCAGAAACCCAATCACTGCTGCGTCTCGGGCTCGACGTACATGTCCCTGGCTCCGCAACTATGTCATCGCCTCCACACAGCCAAACCCACCAGGTGGTCGTGGTTGGGATGGCCGGCTACCAGAAAAGCATGGCTCCTGGTGGGTGGTGCGAAGGCCCACAAGCGCCAGGAAGAGCCATCCATGGATCTCTCATGCAACCCCCACATCAAAGTGGTGCGCCGCGGAGCGACCAGGGAACCCATGGCTCGCCGCCATCATACTCGTCGTTCTTCCCTTCATTAACGTCTTTGGCTACACGTAGATTGATGGCCACTGCAGGACGGCCGAAACTCCTTTGCTGCAAACTGCAGACTGCAGACTGCAAGGGCTTGCCTGTCAGACTCTGCCGCCGTTGCTCAGCGGTCCACACTGACAGCTGGCAAACGGAAATTGTACGAATACGCCCATCGTTCTCCGGTCTGTTACTTGTGTGCACTGGAGAATAGTGCCTATCTGTAGTCGCACAACCCCCAGTGTGATCGACTCCTTTCACAGATACATGACTCAATACCGGCTCAAGCAAGGAAACAGAGTAGCGCCGGGTATTGCAATCGCATTTGTCTCAGCTGCCTCACTTGTCATGATGCCTACGCACTCTTAATCTACTCATACTGGCGATTTGCTATTGATCAACAAAATCTGATCATACCTTCTCCGCCTTTGGGGAGTCTCATGGTGTGGGTCTGCTCAGCCGTGCCTTTGAAGGTGATTTCACGGAACTGTCCTGCGTAAGACTCACGCTGCAGTCTTAGTAACCGTCCCTCCCCGCGGTTGGGGGGGTCAAGTAGTACCATATTGGTGGCTGACGCGAAAGTATGACCGAGGCGGCTTCATCATTGCAAGGTGTCACTGAAGCATAAGTCATGCACACACTTCCAGGACTGGCGATCGCGAATCTCTGGACGACTAGAGCCTCATGGCCTCCCGGTCAACCAATCGACTAAATATGGCACTTTCTGCTCCTATCTCGGGCTGGCCATTCACATCTTCAGCCTCGCGAAGGTGGATATCAAGGCTGGCTAGACACTGAAAACACGTTCAGCCAGCCGCAGCGGCTTTACGTCCACCCCCCGACGCAATCACAAGTCTCACAACGGGTCCTTATTAGCGCCTCCAGCCCCGTGTTGGGAGGGCCGGAATTGTAAGAAGCCGTTCATTCATCCGAAGTTCCCGCCCGCCATTACGGTGCATAATGATCAAGTCGTTTGCTCGCCAGCAATAATGGTTATACCGGGCATGCCAGCAACGTTCAGCTCCGTTCACCCACAGAAACACCTAGCACAAAAGAAACAGGCGAGGTCGCGCCCGCTCTAATGCACTCTATCCATCTGCCAGACGTTACCGCATAATCGTGTTACACCCTGCGCAGATGGAGTCTCTCAATGGTGTCATTGCCGACTACGAGAGGGATGGGCGGCGCATGCCCAGGCGTAGTACCACAACACTAGCACGAGGGACTAATCGGGATAGTGTCCTGTGTGTAGGTGTTCACTCCATAAATGTGGGAGATGGTGTAAAGGTTGGCACCTAGCTATCCGCATGATCTCCTTGCCATTGACCTGTCATCGCGAGGGCGGTGCAACCCTTGTCAGACTGTATTTAAATCAGAAGCTGAATGGCTCCACTGGAGGTTTCGAATGACATATACTGCAGACTCCCTGGCAGCCGGCGATGTATCACGCTTTCGATTTTTCTCGGTATCACGCAAGGCTCGACGCAACAGCGTGACGGTGTCCGCGACATGAAAAACGACATTGCGCATCCAGGCCATGCAGGTCTATCACCTCACCTCTGCAGGGCCAATGACATGGGCGCTGGGGCGCACACACGCGCTACTTGGTTAAGTGTTTGCATGCGGCCTGACGATCCTAGGCACCGCGCTGGAAAGCTCCGGCCGCCGGCCTCCGGAAACCACCACACCTGCGCTTCACTAGGCCCCAAGTGCCGTTGGACGCATGTTAGCGTGAGCTGCGAACCACGTCCGCTAAAGCAAAATCGTATCAGCCCCCAGCTTTTCCGAGACGAGCACTGCCTCGCTGCGATCGGGGTCACATGAAGTGCCTCTGGAACAACAAAACCTTCCAAGGTGTTCTGCAAGGCATCACAGCAGAAACGACAGCCTTGGAGCTTGTCTGTGCCCGGTATGGCACTTGATCTGTTATGTGCCGGAGCCGTGCACGGATTTGATATTGGACCCCGGATCGTCATCACTGTGTTACATGGTTGCAGGGCCGTTGGGCGGCGCTCTCGGCGGCAGTACCAGAAATTGGACTCACCAGCGCCTTGGCGCTTTAACCGTGCTGGGGATGACGAACCAAGACGGCGAAGTGCATAGATCCCTGTCCATGACCCCGAGAACCCTTTTGACTCCTGGAGGGGGCTGCTCGGAATCACCATGCGTTTCGTCCGTTCTATTCGAGCGCCCAGCAAACGGGCCCCCACACTCTGCCGGAGACAAAAAACCGCCTGCTGGCTTGGCTCGTCCGTCAGCCTGCCAGGCTGCGTGCGCTGCAGCAAGATGTTACGATGGGGCAAGGGAGTGTGTTGCACTACATACACCTACAGTAGGACAGGACGGCTACTCGGCCTCTTGATACGCCAATTGCGCGTCCTCACCGCTATCAGACGTTCGGGCCAGCTGATGCTTTCGCCTTGCCTGGACATAGGTCTCTCCTGCAAGATCATTCGACGTCGGTCCATGCTGGCTTCATTTGCCTCTCCTTCGGTGTCTGTGTGCCCGTGTGCCAAATTCAAATTCTCTTGGCTGGGGACGATGGAGGCGAGAGGGTCAGGATTCGCGGTGAGCAGTTCAGAGTTTGACGGCGTTGCAGTCCCGTCGTAGATCGGCTGGAGATCTCTGGCGCACGGATTGCCCCGTGGTTTCTGTCCTGTCGGTCGGGCGAGCGCCCAGGACCGCCACCTCAGCGGACCAGACACCAGACAGGCCCGCGCGGAGTCGGCCCGCAGGTGCTAACTGCCGCGCACCCCGTCGACTGAAGCCAAGACCTGGGAGGAAGGTGAGAAGAAGGTGAGGGGGGACGCGGGCACCTTGTCTGGAGAACCCGCGTGCGGAGGCGGGCGGCGGTACCGGACGGCGAAACGCTCCCGCCGCAGCGAGCATGCGCACATCACTGCGTGTTCAGGAAGCTATTTTCAGGAGACGTGGGAAGTCGTCCATGCATCATCATCCAGATTAACGCTGGCTGGCGCATGAGTGCTCCGTGGGCGCTGTTGGCTCACCACAACCATTATTGAACCTACCTACACCGCAGGTACTAACTACGTTACTTGTGTAAACAGACGATGCAGGCGGCTGGAGAAGCCCACATTATTCATATATTGCAGTCGCCATATGTACGTGGGCCTGTTTCGTGGTTGACTGCGCGGTCATCAACACAATTATTAGGCTCTCTATTTTGAACGACACCGAGTACCTATCGCAATGCACGACAAAAACTTCCCGGTCAGTCTGGTGCCAAGAAGCGGTGGCTGGATTTCTTTCGTCGACAAATCCCTGGCCAGGACATCCCCACTGTCCAAACCCCCAAGGGATTGAGTTTCCCTTTCCAGGACCTGTCAAGGATCCTGATTCGCCGAACGGAGATCTTATAGATCTCGCAGCAGGGATCCCGGGAAGAACCAACGAGTGTCATTGTTTCGATCTAACCGACACAGCTGAAAGCCCAACCCTGGGGAAACATGCTTATTTCTGGTCAACGGCTGAACTTGAAATACGGTCGGTCTCTCACGGAGTGCTGCCATGGGCATTTGGTTTCCGGTGTAATAATAATACCAGGCCATCTCGATGTACATGAAACATCACATCGTTTGCTGCGCCGGGAGGCTGAACTGGCCTGCAAAAGCCCATCAGCAGGCTCGGCTGGTGACTCGTGGACCACTTTTTGTCTGCGTGGCAGTATGGTCACGGGTCGAGCACAAACGCAAGATATGCGCACCTTGCGGTTGGCGCTTTGCCTGGCACCAGAGGATGCTTTTAGACACACAAAGTCTTGGAATACCGAACCACCTCGCGAGTCACAGCTTCAACCGTCTGCCCGCATCATCGGATGCACGATTCTCCCACCCAACCTTTGCCGGCGCCGAGCGAGACCCGCAAACCACCACCAGGCAACTCGAGCGCGCCCGCCCTTCCGCCTCACACGGTGCACCGCTCGCCTCGTGGCGTGTTCGCGATGTGGCATTCGCTCGCTGCGTCGCTGCTAGTCACCCTCTCGGAGCTGTGTCGCCGTGAGCGGAGGAAACCCTTCGGTTGCAACCACACTCCCCTGGTCGGCATGTGGTCATGACTCGCCGCGGGGCTCCGGTCGCGCCCGAAGTTTGCATGTTGACATTGGTGTTTGTGTGTTTTGCGCTATGTGACCTCTCACGCCGGCAATCCGACATGCCGGTACTGCGACACCAGGCCCTGGGCTTGAATGCCTGCCTGCCCTTCTCCCCTTGTCCGCATAACCTTCTTTTAGCACAGACGGACTTCAAAACAAGGCTTGAGTGTGGATTCGTGGGCTGCCTTGCGGGTGATGGGCATGATGACACGCATGGAGTTGATATCTCGTTTATCTGTAGGGCTGGGGAGGGGAGGGGAGGGGAGGGGCCCTGGCTTTTCTGCTGCATGGTGAGTCTACACGTGATGATGTCCGTGGTGGACAGACGTGTTTCTGGTGGGTACGTGTGCGAGTCCGTTCGACTCTCCTTCCCCCGTCCTACATACCCTGATGAGTACCACAATGCCGTCACTGTTCGTCTGAACATCCCCGGGCCCATGAGTCGGGCATACCACAAATAACCAAGCTGACTGCTTCGCACAGAGTAACGCAACCAGGGGAGCCTCGTGCGCTGCGGTGAGGGCTGCCTACTTACAGTACCTGCCTATCATTCTCACGCACCGCACCCCCGTGTATCATTGTTTCGAATATCCATGTGCACTGCACGACGGCCCCCCGTTGTCTCGTGACCCAAAGCCCCCCGTAGCACCGGTCTGTCCGTGGCATGAGGTCAAAGTTGTGAAGGGGCCCCGACGACGGCATTCGAGTGGGTGGCCGGCCTGCCCTGTTCAGATCCTCTACGCGCCAACGACGACTTGTGGGACCCAGGGCGCCCTCGACGGCGGCCGTCGTCGAACGAAGTGCTCGAAACGGGGGGGTTTCCCACAAGCCAGCATGGCCCCACTCGCTTGCAGGTGTTACAGGGCACGCTCGGCAAATTTTCTAATTCTTCCTTCCCCCCCTCCCCCTGCCTCTCTTGTCGTTTCTTCCTTTGACCTTCTTTACTATTCCCCCCCCCCATCTGCCCCCTCCCCCCTTCCTGACCACCACGTACCGTAACTGTCATCCCTGACCGCTGCTGCTGCTGCTGACTGGCTGGCCGCATATGCATGCATGGTGACAGCCTTCCCCAGACTCGGCTTCACCTGCTTCTTGGTACGCCCATGTGCACTGGTAAGTGCCGGGGGTGATATTGTGCTGCACTGTGGTGGTCGTCCCCACACTTCTGAGGGCCACAAAAAGATTCCGAGATATTCTATGTTTCGCCCATCATATGCGACAAGGTGCACACCTATTTTCTGAGGCTAACTTACAGCCTGCCCCCCCCCCACCTTCCCTGGCGTGGAAACATCCGATCGTCTCTGGGGAGGCAGGAAGCGCGGAAAGGGTTGGTGGAGGGGTGTGTGGTTGTGAGGTCATCGGCCCCCGCCCTCACACCGAAAGTGGGTTCGCGATGCCCGCTGGGTTGGGTTTCGGGTGCGCGGCTTGGTCTGCTGATTTCTTTTGTGTGTACAGTAGGGCAGAAAGGAAGAACGGGGGGGGGGATGGAGGGATGCGTTGGCGAACGTGTGCGTTCCCCCCCTCCTTCCTCCTTCAAGCCCGTCCTGCCCAACCCCGCCAGGAGACAAAGGATCCTGAGGTTTTCGTACTACAACGCTGTCCTACCAAACCCGCCGGCGCGTGGTGGTTGGAGACGCGTCGTCGGGGAGGGACCGTCCCTCACGAGATGTCCTTTTCTCCACATATTTGGAGAGTGTGACTCACCCATAGCGGAGACATGAGCAGGAGCAAGCCATATTATATAGATACCTTAATAATAGTCGGCGGCGGTTCCGATGGGTGGTGTGGTGTATGAATGGTACCTGATGGTGGCCTGATACTGGAGCAAAACCTACGGGCCCCCGGGCCACCCGCTCGCTGTTCACGATGTTCGGTCGCGAGGCCCTCGATCTCCACGGTCCGCCCCGGCGACAGGGCACGACCCTGGATCCTTACCACCAGACTAGGAAACGGGGAGCAGACATTCCCCCCCCCCCATCTGCAACAAGACCACCGAAAGGTATCGAAGTCCTAGGCATCTCTGTTTCCCCCTCCCTTTGCTTCATCGTGCCTCGTGTGCGCCCCGTGGGGCCGACTGGGATGCCCGCGCCGAGCAGGAAAGCTCGGGACATGCCCGCCGTGCGGAGTGGGATCTCGAGCGGATCTGACATCCCGCGCATATCTTTTTTCCTCCGCTGTTGGCCCCCCCCCCCCCCCCAAATTCCCTAAAGGTGCTCCACACCTACCCCCTTCGGGCCGTCGTCCTTGTCTGTTTAACCCCGTAGCCGCTGTAGCCACCGGGCGCACATGGCGCGCGTGTCTCTGGTTTGTGTTCGACCCGACGGGGAGGGTGACTGAACATGCGGTGGGTGTGATGGGACGGATTAATGCCCCGGTAGGTCTTTGGGGGCGCTTGTGTGACGTGTCCCAGGCACGATAATTTTATTTTCCGTTGTGAACTTGTAGTATTCCGAAGGTGGGTATATCTCAAGGTTCCTATGGTTTTAAGCTTATGAGTGGTTAATGATATAGTTTCTGGGGCGGGTGGCCAAGCGCTACCTGAGCTTATACGGAGGGGGTTCCCGAGATCCGCACACGATTTCTGCGATGGAGGGTTGAAACTCTATTACGTGGGTATCGATCACATTTCTGATGTTCTAGACTATTCTTATATGTATGATAAGTGCTGCTCGCGGTTCGGGATCGCTGTCCTATTTGATGTCACTGGTCATTCATCGAACAAAATCGAATCACCATGGATTCATGAAGCGACAGCCTTTCAAAGCCAGTTCATCTGAAACGTCAGGATATCTAGTAGACTTTTGCTGGCACGTCAGATCTGACCAGTATCACTTTCGTCGGTATGTATGCACGGGAGTTTTCCGTCACTCAGACAACTCGAAACTGCATCCTTCCTGGCATCCCGGAAACAGGTGGGTGGCGTGAAACTCTGAAACTTGGTTGATTTGGTATGGTTGATGTCTGAATTTCTTCCCAAGCACGGAACAAAGATGGAGGCAATAGTAGCTAAGGGTACAATAGAATTGGCGAATAAGTCAATGACTGTGAGATCACAGATGAAGAGAGTTCTTCGAGAGATGGGATTAAATTTGTGATACTTTGGGACGAGGACTCCTGACCTACACGGTTTATCAGAGCCACTATTCACTCTTCATACTCCAGTGCAAATGGTTCTGTTAATTTTGGGAGGGGTGCAATGGCGCATGCGTGCTATGTTGGAGGATGTTAATATGTACTGTAACTGAATTTAGCTTGAGAGAGAGGCATTTCTCTCCGCGCGGCAACCGTGATCCCCTTTATTTCTGGCAAAATTTGGTGAGGCGATTCCAATTCGCGTGTCTTTACGCCTCTTCCTCAAGGCTTGAGCGCCGGTTAATAGCCTTCGAAGGGCTTTGAAAGTCTCAGCTGCATTGTCCTTCCTCTGGCGTTACAATATCAGAAGCGAGTTTCGACACGACTATCACCCACTGGTACAGAAGTCATCCGCACAATGCCAGCAATCTGGGGCCAGTCGTTGTGTACACTGGTCTTTGCAAACTGCACACACAAATGTAAGATTCACGTAGCCAGTGCGTCGAGCCCGCACAGCGATGAATACAGAAAAGTGACAGAATTTATGCCATGTGTTTCGAGAGCGCAGTCATCTGAAAATCAGTGCAAGCGTTGCTAGTGTCATTATCGTGGATATCACCCGGGGCGTGTACTCTGCTTCACACCTATCCCACATGCTGGACAAGCAGTCAGCCCATTTGCATGTCTCATACCATGTTTACTAGAATGAAGTGTGAGATCTCATCAAGAAAACTGTCTTCTGAAATTTGATTGCCGAAGAGTGTCCTCACAGTGTGTGGGTGAGACACAGGAATGGAGTTGTTTTAGGGCCTGACTTTCTCTTGTTGCAAGAATACAGATTGTCAATTACGTTAGCCCCGGGCACTAACAAGAAACAGTATAACTGGCTGATACTCAGTAATTATCAAGTGCAAAAACTGGTTAGGGGCAAGAATGTGAATTGTAAGCCGATAGTGTCACGGGCTCAAGATTTAGGTGCGCACTGTATACCCACCTAGTAGCTCGATGACAGTGTGTCTGCGCAGGGAAAGTTGATCAGATTAGAGAAATTATTTTGATCCTTCCCAGGCTTCCCAGTCGCGCACAATTATACGCGGCGCCCACTCAGGAACAAGAACTTCCTCAGTAAAGAACTTGTGCTAGATGGTGATATGCAGGCCAGTGGACTCCCACACTTTGTCAACGTGTCCCACGGAAGGGACGTACCTCACCCGTGACGGTAGATGGTGAGACTGGTCATGCGAGCAACGATGAGGAGGTTGTGCACGAAGGGCCGGGCAGACCACGTTCTGGAAAGCACTTTCGAAGCTCCGGGGACATGGAATTCTTTTGTGTATGGTTGTGGATTAGACATCAGTGGACCACATTGTATCAACATGCTGAGTCTCGCAAACAAGCGGATTGGATCCTGCTCATGCGATAGCTGCACTCTGTGGTGTTAGCCCGGTAATTACCCAAAGAGCCAATGTGATGGGACAAGTAAATAGAAACGCAGTGATCGTCTTGTCTTGGCCCAGTAAGCCTTTTCGCAAATGATTGTGATTCGTATCCAAAGGGTGCCCGCATGTCGACTAAGACAATGCAACGGTCATGCACTTGACTGACATTGACGCGGGGAACTGCATCTACCAACTGGCCTGAAACGGCCGCCCAAGTACTATTCATAAGCTTTTGAACAAACATCAGGAACTGACAAAGGCAATTCGGACTCGAAGGCCGGGTCACAGGTTTTCCGACCGACTGAGTCCTATGACTGGATTGCGTCTCTTCCATTCAAAAGGCAGGTTATGCTCCCTCTATATAGATCCTTAAATCGGCCTCCTGCTGCGGCGTATTGATGATCGTAGAATTTTGCCTTCTAGTCACTCACTCAACGCGATTGACAACGTTGAAGCAAGTACATAAAACAAGTACTGAAAAATCATCCACGATGCCTCCAAAGACAAAGAAACGCAAGGCGCCTGCCGAGCATCCAAGTGTCATAGTCGGCCGAGCTAAAATCCGCAAACTGAAGGAAGGAAAGAAGATTGTACGTGAGACACCTCGGACGAATGTCTTGCTATTCCTCAAGGAACTCGCAGCTGCCGAGGCAAAACACTACCCAGGAGTCAGCTTCCAAGCCAAGCTGTCGTCTGCGGTCTCGGGTGCAATGGATCAAGCCTTTGGACCGGAGGCCTTTGTGGATCTCGAGGAGTACGGGTTTGAGGGCTTGAAGGTGTTCGGCAACAAAGATGCCGGGCCGTTGCTGGCGACGCTGCTGAACCTGGTGGACGACGACGGGGCACAGAGGCTCGTCGAGATGCAGGCGAAGCTCAACAGGGAGACGGGAAGGATCGAGAAGGTCGAGAGGGTCCTCGCCCACCTCCAGGAGCTGATCCCGATCAACCAGGGCGGGCAGAAGAGCCTCGCGGGCGACCTCGAGCGCCTCGAGAAACCGGGCGAGGACGCGGCGTGGATATACGAACAGCTGTGGAACGCGTGCCTGCTGTGGATGGACGCGAGGCTGAGGCAGCTGCGCTCCTTTGCGCTGCATCAGGGTAGAAGAAGACCCATGGAGCCGGCCAGCGCCGCCGGCCGCGCAGACATGATCAATGCCCGCATCCACGGCGGACAGCTGCGCTTCGACGCCCTCATTTGCGCGCTCAATTTCGGTCTATACAGGCACGATGATTCGCAATATGACGCTTTTATCCGTGACAGCTTCCAGAATATGTATCGCATCAGCGTGACTGACGGGCTGTGGCTAGGTAAGTACCAGGATCCTCAAGGGGGGGCGTAAGGGACGCTGGGAACCTGAATCTAAGACTGACCATGCCTGACGCACAGCGAAGAACGGCCATGCAATCTCTCATGGTGTTGACTGGCCCGAGGTCATAGGCTGGATCGACAAATTCGTGGCGGTATTTGATAGGGTTTCCACGTTGAAGGGGAAAAACCCTCCCAATTACAGGCTGGTCTTCAGTAACCTCTATGTGCCATTAGCAACGCACGTCGCATACCTTGTCGGGCAGGCAAGGGCGAACCCGCAGTGGATTATTAATGCGGCAGAGTCGGCGGCCCTGTACAGCTTTCAAACAAACCTGTACAAGGGCACCACGACGTGGATCGAGCCGAAGGAGAAACTGTGCATTTGGGACAGGTTGGGAGATTATCAACCGGCTTGGGCACCGGCGGCATACTTGAAAGACACTCCCAGCTCACACCAAAGAGTCGTTAACAATGTTGCGCAGATGAGACTGCGGCCTCAGCCGAGAATAAGCTATACACCTTAGGCGTTTGGAGTTGACGCGGAGGGGCCGATGGATTCCGTCGTTGGGTGCAGCACTCGCCTCCCGCAGTCGCCAGTTTCAGGGCATCCGACAGTTCAGATGATCAATGTTGTAGAGTGCTTTTGTTTTACAATGCTGTAATACTTCGCAATACCCAAATCTACCATAGTTTAGACCCGGCCGAGAGCCTATCGGGCCGGTAGGCCACAAGGTGATCCAGTATCTTGCCGTCGTCCAGCGCCTTGCCGCCCAGGACATCGACCTTGTACTTGACGCCCTTCACCTGGATCTTGGCGAACCCATCCCTCGTCAGACCCCTCGTGATTCCGCTAAAGGGGCCCCTGAACGCCCTGCCGAGCGCCTCGAACGGCGCCGCGATCCTGTCCATCACACCCCCGCCGGGCCTCGGGACCTCCGCGGCGGCCACGCGGGCCCTGCCCACGGGGGTGGACTGCAGCTTGAACGGCAGCACGACCTCCTCGGGGGCGGCGACGATCTTCCTGGGCGGCAGCAGCGGGACGAGCGGGGTGACGGCGACCTCGAGGGCGATGGGGCTCGCGTTGAGGGCGGCCAGCGACCTCTCCTCTTCCTTGGACTTCTTGGCGACGCCGCCCGTCAGGTACGAGCGCGGCAGCAGGGCGCGCGGCACGGCGGCGATGGAGCTGACGATGTTGGTGGTGCTCAGGGCGAAGTGGCCGCTGAAGTAGCCCATGGCCAGCAGGATGGGCACGAAGGCGTGCGGCACCCACCAGGGGAGCCCCTCGGGCGGGTGCACCACGATGCTCCAGTAGTGGATGCCCACGTAGCCCATGCAGAAGACCGAGGCCGACAGCCCCGAGGCGCGCAGCCAGAAGTGCGAGGGCGCTTCGTAGAGCACGGTGCGCTCGCCGCGCTGGGCGAGCCGCTCGGCGACGGAGAGGGAGGCGGCGCTTGGTTTCGCTGCTGGTGCGACAACGGGTGGTGTTGGTTTGGGCTTTGGGCGGTTCGGGGGGGTTGAGGGAGATGGTGGCTTCTTGGGGGCTGCTTTCTGTTTCTTGGCGGGCGCGGCGGAGGGCTTTTGTTTGTTGGCGCGGAGGCATGCTGAGGTCTCCAAGGTGCGCGCCGCTCGTATTATCCGGGGCGTATATGATACCCGTCCTGCGCAAGGCTGCAGGCAGGTCTGACGGCTGGCGGATTGCGGGAGCAGGAGGATCATGTCGCGGCCGAAGCCGTAGCCCTTCGAGCAGGAGGCCATGGTGGTAGGGCCGACTGAGGGAAAGGCCGGAAGCCGATGTCTTGTAGCTTCAGAAATTGAGGCAAGAAACGCCGAGTGTGAACAAGTTGGAAACGGAGTCAGTCGTCAGTCGCGTCAGATGAAGTCGAAATGCGCCCGGAGCTCCCAAAAATCATCGGCCGGCGACAGGGATGTGGGGAGCGCTGCGGCGTTGGGGCTGGGCTACATTGATTGATTGGCCAATTGCCCACCCAGCAAGTCGGGACTGGTGTCTGGGCGCGCGTGGGTCTCCGTTTCTTTCATGAGTGCACTCTACCTTGTGCTGGATATCTACCCTAGTATCAGAAGAGTAATACGATGGCAATTAGTGTATGTTGCTAGCCGAATAGCAGACAGGACTGGTCCGCAGGTAGAGTGTTCTCGGAATGGAGTGGTACATGCAAGCATGCAAGCTGGCATTGTCAGGCTGATTGATTTACGCTTTGCAGATGGTGTGAATTCAGGCCTGTTAACTCGTAGTGCCTTCTCAGATGCTAGTACTGATGCCAATCTGGAAGAAGAGGGAAATAATTCTTCTCGTAATTCCCGGTGTCTGCAGCCATGCCCTGGTACGGAGTACGATGGTAGACAGATAGTAGATCTACATAGTACAACTGGCCGTGCGCATCAGCGCTAGGGAGCATCGGAGCTTGAGCTGCTGGATCCCTGTCGAGTAAAAGCTCATCAATTGGGGGAGACCCGGACACCGATCGGTTCCCAACGGGACTGCGACTGACTTGGCTTGGAGGGCCAAATTATTTCTCACGGTTCGCGACATTTCCTCCGCTTTCGCATCCGCCCAACATCCTGCCTCGCCCTCGCCCTCGCAAACGTCGCCAACTCACACTGCACTCCCACACCGAGGGGCGCCTGTCACGAGTTGCCGATCATGGCTTCCCTCGCCTCTGCTTGCCGCCTGTCCGCCAGGTTGGCGCGGTCCAAATTGCCTCATGAGGCGGTTGCTGCTCGGGGTCCGTAATCACTGGTCCCACCCCCCCCCCACGGACATCACATCGCCGCGCAAACTGAGCCTCGTACTGATGCTGTTTTTCCCCCTCTGCGTACAGGCTTTCGCACGTCGGCTTCCTCCCTCGCGGCCCAGAACTTCACCATGCCCGCCCTCTCCCCCACCATGACCGAGGGCAACATCGCGACTTGGAAGGTCAAGGACGGTGACAAATTCTCCGCCGGTGACGTCCTACTGGAGATCGAGACGGACAAGGCGACAATGGACGTGGAGGCGCAAGAAGACGGCATCATGATGAAGGTCATGACAGGGGACGGCGCCAAGGGCGTCAAGGTCGGGACGAGGATTGCCGTGATCGCCGAGGAGGGAGACGACATCAGCTCGCTTGAGATCCCCGCCGAGGACGGCCCGAAGGAAGCGTCCGCCACCAAAGAACCAGAGAAGAGCTCCCAACCACAGCCGGTGCCACAGGAGGAGCGCACCCCATCAGAGCCTGCCACACATGGCGCCAAAGGGAGCGGGAAGGCCCAGAAGCAGACCTACCCCCTCTTCCCCTCCATCATCCAGCTGCTCCACGAGAACGGCATCGACGAGTCCAAGGTCCACGAGATTCCTGCAACCGGGCCCAAGGGCCGCCTGTTGAAGGGCGATGTCCTTGTATACCTTGGCAAGGCGAAGGCCGACTCGGCCGCCAGTGTGGAAGAGCGGTACAACAAGCTGGCACACCTGGATCTTAGCAATATCAAGGTGGCCGCGCCGAAGGTGGAGAAGAGGACGGTAGACGAGAAGTCAGCCAAGCCGGCCGCACCAGTTGTCGAGGACCTGCAGGTGACTCTGCCCATCTCCCTGGCGCAGGTCATCGAGGTGCAGAACAAGGTCCAGGACACCCTCGGCGCGTTCCTGCCACTATCGGCATTCATTGCGCGCGCGACCGAGGTCGCCAATGACGAGCTGCCTCTGCCGGCCGACTACAAGCCGTCCGCGGACGAGCTGTTCAACCAGGTGCTGGGCCTGGACGCTGTCAGCCCTGCGGGCTCAAAGGGGCACTACCTCCCTCAGATCTCCGCGCTGCCGCCGCCGGCATCGCTCTCGCAGAAGAGCTTCGCCGCAGCCAAGCCCGACATATATGATATTCTCATTGGGGGCCCCGCCAGCAAAAAGGCGGCCGCCCCGCCCGGCAGGCCAGCTGGCCTCTCCACGGGGGTGAACATATTCTCCCTGAAGGTGCCCAGGGCGGAGGAGAAGAGGGCAAAGGTGTTCCTCGAGAGGGTCAAGGCGGTTCTGGAGAATGAGCCTGGCCGGTTGGTGCTGTGATGAACGCTTTAATACGGTACACTGACAGCCGAGGCGACTTTTCTCAGGCGCACACTGTACGAATACCAATTTGCATTCAATAGACTTCGTGGCAAGCGTTCTATACACACATACCTCTAGGATTTGCTCGAGACTGAGTCTGATTTGCTGGCACATCTGTTCCTCTCCCGAGTCCTGTGGACTCGTCTTCGTTTGTACTAACGCTCCTTCGGACGTCTTATGCACTTTGTCAATTGCCAACGTCTACGTTGGCTCTGACCAATCGGCTCCTGACTACATTACTGATCTCTTAATGTTGCTCTCTCCAAAGTAACATTACCCCTATTCCTATCCGATACATAGCAAAGAGAGGCCTTGCTAAATCAGTACTTCAGCAACTACCTAGGTACATCCAGGCAAGCAGCGGAATTAGAAGGAGGGGAAGATCCCGCCCTGCCTGATAAGGGGGCCGACCGATATCAGCTTGCTGAAAACTTCGACAAGACGCTGGCGTAGCATCCGTTCCAATTCGTCTAAGTGAAGTGTGGCTGATAAGTTCGCTCACGTTCCCTACGACCTCCCAGTACCCCGTTCGCAGTGCATCAAGTACATACCGGTAGTCTTGCTTCCATACCTTGCGGAAACTGATCGGTTCCCACCCCAACTGGCTCCTCATTACTGTCCCTCGATGACTTTGTGCCCTGACAAGCTCTGCTTAGGAATACCTCTTGCTCCTGATCAAGTGCCCCCCCGCAAGAAGAATTTTGGCCATGATTTCGGACAACGCCGAGCTTGGATAACATGGCTACATAGGTAGTGGTAGACAGGAAGAGGTGTTCTCGGTGATTCTATTCTCCCCTCTGCGGCACAGCAAGGTTGTGCTGCGCCACCAACATAGAAACTACGTACCTAGATAGGTTACGTCCGGACTGAAACCAATTGAACGCAACAACTTGGGACAGTTTCCTTTTTATTAGGCAATTCAGGTAGCTATTTTCAAGCGAAGCTATTCAGAGCCGCAAGCCAGACAACACACTATCTATTGACTTCAAGAGAAGAAGACATCATGCCCCGGAAATACCGCCCGTAGCGCCTATGCAAAGGGGCTTACAAACAGGTCGACAAAGACGTTTTCGAATACTACATTGAAATTAAGGCACAGCTCCAGGGGAAGAAGCATTGACCTGGCGTTGAAGTGGATGTGCAGAACCGCTTGAAATCAACGAGAACTCGGCAAAACGATACGGAAGCAGAGACTCGGCACTTTCATAAAGGTGTAATGTATCATTTCTTCATTTGTATGGTGTGTTGGCCTATGCAATTAAAGGTCCTCCGCAGGTATTCGCTTCTAACCACCACGCTACATGCATGTGCAAGGGGTTGCTCACAGCCAGACTGCCGTCGCGGCCTGTGCCACCTCGCCGCCCTCCCTCACCAGCCTCGTCGAGGCGACCTCCACGAACCTCTTCCCGTCGAAGCCGAGAATGACGACGAACCCCTGCTCGCTGTCCGTGAGGGCGATGAACTCCTCGCCCGTGTCCGATATGGGGCCCGGCGCGGGCTCGATGGCGTTGGCGAGCCCGCCGCTCGTCCTCGTCTCGAAGATGTCGACGGCCGGGCCGGCGATGTCCCCGGCCGGGGTCAGCTCGTAGGCGGCGACGTACCCCTTGGTCGCGGGCTCCAGCCCCCGCGTCGAGGCGTACAGGTACCGCGGCGCCGCGTCCGAGGTGTTGCTGAGGCGCACCTCGTCGGCCCAGAAGTCCTCGCACCGCTTGCACTCCGGCAGGATGGTGAAGCCGTGCATGTGCTCGAGGGTGACGCCGTCGGCGGCCACGCGGAACGCGTCCACCATGCTGCTGTGCTCCTGCACGCAGTACAGCACGCGGCCGCTCGGGTGCGGCCACGTGTGGCGGGGCCCGTCGTGCGGCCGCGGCGAGATGTGCTTGGAGCCGAGGGTCAGGGGCGCCGCCGCCTTGCCGCCTTCGCCGCCCGAGGAGGACTCGTCGACCGAGTAGGTCCAGATGCAGTTGTGGCCGATGTCCGCGACGTACAGGCTGCGGCCGTCGGGCGACAGGTCGACCGAGTGCGAGCCGTGGCGCAGGCCGCCGAAGCTGCCGTGGGCGACGCCGCTGCGCTTCCCGTCGTCGAGCTCCTCGGGCCGGCGGAACGAGACCTCCTGCGCCAGGGGCCCGATGCTCCCGTCGGCCTGCAGGGCGAACACCTCGCCCGTGGGCCCGCCCGCGGAGTACAGGTGCCTGTCCGTGACGGCGACGTAGCCGCTCAGGGCGCGGACGGGCCTCTGGTTGAGGAGCTCGACCGAGGCGTCGTCGCGGACGCGGTAGGACGCCACCGAGGGCGGGTCCGTCCAGCACGTCGTGTACAGCCGGGTCTTGTCCTTGGACAGGGCGAGCCACGAGTGGCCGCCCACGGCCGGGGAGGTCTTGGCAACCGTCAGGGAGGCGTCGCCACCGGGCCGGGATGCGGGCCGGAACAGGAGCGTGTAGACCTCGGGTGACCTGAAGGTGCCGACTAGCAGCAGGAAGCCATCTTGGACCATTGTCATGAGCGACAGTCGGGTGTGGGCGTCTCAGGGAAGGGCCTTTCGGTCTGCAACATGTGTATATGTGGACCAACACGGTTGGGTGCACTGCCACCAGAGCGGGAGGGTATAGTATAGATGTGTAAGTAGATGATGCTGTGTATCCAGGCCACCAGCACGAGAGAACATCGGAGGTTCCACGTAGAATAGAATCAAAGAAAACAGCAAAGTAGATAAGCACCAGACTATGGGGTCGATCAACAACCTTGGTGTGTCTTTTTAAAAAAGCATGGGAAAGGGTTGTGTCGGTACTTGTGTGGGATGTCCGGTGGAAGGTGGACTCCTGGGTCTACATGATTATGTGACAAGTCCGGATAAGGGGCAGGGCGGCGGACAGAAGCAGCAGCAGCAGCGCAGCAGCGTCGTCATAGAATTAACCGTAGCATGAGGAGCGGAGGGGATGGGAGGGGAGGGGAGGGGAGGGGAGAGAGTCGATTGTTAATTCGAATGGGGAGATCTGGACCTAGAATTGTCCCATAACCTGCCGGCCGCAGCTGGGCAGGAGGGTATATGAGAAGGACGGTCGACGATGGTGAGACGTTGGGTTGTTAGCATCCGTCCGTTTCCCAATTCCGTATATCACCATTCTGTAGGAGTGAGACTGGGACTGAGTGGTAGTCTGCACGGCACTTTTGGTCCGCGGTTTCTCTAACACCGTCTGTCCGTCCGTCGGCGGTGGTTGAGGCATCGGTGGCAGCAGCCGGTAAAAAAAGCCAATCGATCGGATATGTGCAATGAGGAGTTTGGGTGCGCCTTCCGACGACCACTCTCCTTTTTTCCACACAAGCCCAGAATTCGCAGCAAGTTAAGGTTCGACACGCGCTTCAATCCCGACCCACCGCTTCATTGTATTCTTTTGATCCCTTGTCAGAGACCATGTTGAAGTAGAGCCCCGCGGCTACTATCGGAAATCTTTGTGGCTTCAGTTTTGAGCCTCTCCTGCATAGTCCACCGACCTTTTTTTTTTCTTTTTTTTCCCTACCTGTCTGGGGGCTCCAATCCTCACATCCCCCCCCTCAATCCTCACCATGCCCGCCCCCCCTCAAGCCGACATACCATTCACAGCCGAGCCCTAACCCTCTCTCAGCTTCGAGGTTGCAATCAAGACTCTAATCTAAGACATGCCCTCAGTTCTCACATGCAGCAAGTGAGACCGGCAATGTTATCACGAGCCTATCATGGCAACACAGATCATGTGGCTCCCCGCACTCTGCAGCTCTTGTCAAGGTGTGGCAAGAGATAGCGGTATCATGGGCAACGACCTATAGGGCTGTCCCAAGATGGACCTTTAATAACTATATAGGCTCTCGTAGGCCTGTATCCGCGACGCAGAGATGTAAGCCTAAATGCTGCTTTCTTCCACTGTCCAAAAGTACGACTGACATTTCAGTCTGAGAGTACGGACATGGGAACGCAAGACTGGACCGACGAAGCGGCGTGGCCACCAGGGACAGTTCGCCTGGAGAAGCTGCTTGGAGGTGGTGGGACCGCCTCCCAGACAGAGATCATCCTGCAGCCACGCCCTAGCAGCGACCCAAATGACCCTCTGACCTGGCCGAAATGGAGGAAGTACCTCAACTTTGGCCTGGCCACCTTCTACGCCATGATGGCTTTCGGTCAGATGAATGCGACCACCCCTACCTGGGGACCAATGATGGACGAGCTCGGCTTTGATGCTGTTCTCATGTGAGTCGGGCGGGATGAACTCAACTCGCACGGGCTTTTGCTATGCTTCGTCTGTCTACATGTGACTACCTAGTTACCGCAGCGAGGTTGCCGGCATAGTCATCATCACCATGCTACTAGGACATCGCATGCTGACTGTGGACGCAGAAACAACACGTATGCCATTGGCTGCGCCACACTCGCCCTGGGAAGCTTCATGCTCATCCCCTTTGCCCTCAAGTATGGCCTTCGGCCGATATACGTCCTCAGCAGCGCTGCACAGATGGCAATCATGATCTGGGCTGCTCGCACCATGACAGGGGCCGACTGGTGGGGGGTGAACGCGCTCCAGTGCTGGGTAGGGTCGCTGGCCGAGACCATGGTGCAGATGACGGTCGCCGACGTCTTCTTCGTCCATCAGCGGGGGCTCATGAACTCCATCTACGTCTGGGCGTCCAGCTTCGGCTCCAGCTTGGCACCCGTTGCCGCCGGGTTTGTCACCGCCTCCCAAGGGTGGAGGTGGGTGTGGTGGTGGATGGCCATCTTCTTTGGAGTGGTCTTTATTGCCTTCGTTTTTGGCTTCGAGGAGTCCAAGTTTGACTGGACCAAAGCAGTCAATCATGCTATCTCCCCGTCCCCAGACTCGGTTAGCACCAAGAGTAACACGGAGGGCCAAACCGACAAGAACCAGTTGGTACTAGATCCCGAGGACTCGCCTCCGTCCGATCGGTCCCCAGGTGAAGAACCACTCACCTGCGTGCAGGTCGATGCGTCCTTGCCTCGAAAGACATACTGGCAAAGGCTTAGCCTCACTACAACGACCCCAGGGCCGTTCATGCTGTTCGCACGTCATGCGTACCAGCCTTTCCAGATAATGTTCACCATCCCCGGCGTGGCATACATGTGCCTGGTCTACGCTGTACTTCTGGCGTGGTCAACCGTCATGTCTGCTTCCCTCGGCACGTACATGATCCTTCCGCCATACAATTTCAACTCGACCCAAGTCGGACTCATGAACCTCGCCCCTTTTATTGGCACCTCGCTTGGGTCCTTGATCTGCGGTCCTCTGAGCGACTGGACCATACTACGGCTGGCGAAGAGGAACAACGGCATCTATGAGCCCGAGATGCGTCTTTGGGTTTTCGTTCCGTTCATCCCGTTCCAGGTGGCGGGTGCCTTCTGGTTTGGTAAGAACCCCTGGTTGTGCCTTGCTTTACATTCGTGGCCCTCATCCATGTTCGGCTCGGGCAGCCCGATCTCCAGGCAGATAGATCCCTCAAAGGAACGGCCCGGCCTACTTTTGAGCCGCATGCCTGACCCGCAGGAGCCAATCAACTTGCGAGCGAGCTACGCCATCACTTCCCAGATAGGGCAAATGCTGCATTCAGTTCTTCATCCCGTGCCTGATGTACCTCACTGATGGCATAACTAGGCTACGCTCTGCAAGGTGGCCAGTCCTGGGTCGCCGTAGCCTTTGCCTTCGGCATGGGCAACTTCGGGTCCGCGCCGATCTCTAGCATCGCCTTGACCTACATGACGGATGCCTACAATGAGGTGAGGAGTGGACAGATACCACGTGGCACAGGAGGACGATGCTGACGGCGTTTTGCCCAGATCATTGGCGATGCCCTTGTCGCACTCACCTTTTGCAGGAACACCATGAGCACCATCTTTGTCTTCGCCATGACCCCATGGATCGCACGCGTTGGGATGGCAAATGTCTTCAACACGATCGGGGCCATCGGCCTTTCAGTCCTGCTATTTGCCTTTGCTTTCCTGTGGAAAGGCAAATCGTGGCGCGCTCAGAACACCCAGCGCTATAAGCAATTTGCTGAGAAGCAGTTTGATCCTCGGCCCATCGACAACCGCGTCTAGAGTTTTGCCCGCGGTGGATCCTGTCTGTGTCTGAAAATTGGCAAGTTGTGCCATGCCCAGTGGTCCAGTTCTCCCACTCGCTGGGTGAAATGTCCCAGTCTCAATTCAAGCCTGGTCTGGCTTAAAATGGCATGGTCATTAAAAGAGGCAATTGAAAATATCCGAACGCACACTTGCATACTCCCGCGGCAGGTCGCCAAAGCGGGCTCTCTATTGGTGGTTTTGATGTGCTTGCTTTCAAATGTCTTATTTCCAGAATCCGATTCCCGATTCCCGAGTTCCCTCAATGGCCGCGACGGGAACATGAAGAGAATCGATAATTTGACTGTGTGGCATCAACCATGCCAAGAAGCAGAGCAAATTCGCGCCGGGGATGTGGATCTCCAGAAGTGGCCTGCAGCTAACAGTAAATTGGCGATCCTATTGCAAGGCATGACGATCCTGCTGACTCCGCCGACCCAGCGAAGGAGCAGGCCGCTGTACGGCGCGGTTGCACCAACAGCGCAATACTCAGCCCCCAACAGCCCGAACACCCACATCGGGACGCCCCTCGCCGCACCAACGTAGTCATGTTGGCAGCTGAGGTGGCATTCTGTGTCGGTGTTGGTTGCACGGGACTTACGCCTCAGTCAACCTGTTGGAGCGGGACTCACATGTGGGCACACATAAAGTCGGCCATGCGCCGCAAGGCTGGCCGCTCCCCTGGAAGGATTCAGCAGTGCTGACCTACTCTCCCACCTACTCCTCCGCCCAGTCCTGAGACGTTGGCCGCTTCCGTTCAAGCATGCACTTCTCACAGTCGTTGGCGGGCGCTGCACTCGCGCTGCTTTCCGTGCAGAGTGCTGCCGGCGCTGTGATATCAATCGGCAAGGTCAGGAGGAACGAGTCGACCTTCGCCCGGTACTCGCTGCCGCAGGACTCGAGTGAGCCAGCAGCACGAGCAGCAGCACTCGACGCCACGAGGGCTGGGACCGAGTATGGCCCGCCGGTTGCTGGCGGACCATATTATCCCTCTGGAGAACTCGGGACACCGAGGGGCGCGGCGGACCTGGCATCTCTTCAGGGCGACCTTACACCCCAAGAGGCTCTCGTGGCGAAGGACGCTGCAGTAGCCACTGCTGCACAACAGGCTGGAAAGGTATGCAGTTATCATTGCCAAGGCTTGTCGTTGGGGGCCGTTCTTACTGACCTTCCGCATCAGTTCAATGACTTGCAGACCGTGGACGACTACGAGCTGTTGTACGACGGCCAGTGGCTCAATGCGCTGCCAAGGGGCCCCGTGCCGGGCGTCCTGACCAACTACTCCCAGGACTTGCTGTTTTCGATGGAAAGGCTCTCAACCAGCCCATACGCCCTCAGGAGGCTCGTCCCGGGGACCGACTGGATCCCGTTCTGGGTCGACGACTCGGTGACGCTCGAGGTTGCCGGCTCGCCCTTGTGGGCTCTGTTCCTGGAAGGCCGTCTCTTCTATGCGGACCACTCGGACCAGGCAAACCTCCCCCGGACGGAGAGGTTCGCAGCGGCTTGTGACGCGTTGTTCTTCATCGACAAGTTCTCAGGGGACTTCCTCCCCCTGGCCATCCGTACCGGCGTCGGGCAGGGCACCATCTACACGCCCGAGGATGACGACGCCGACTGGCTCCTAGCAAAGGTCATGTACAACGCGAACGACTTCTGGTTTGCCCAGTGGCACCACCTTGCTTCCACGCACCAGGTCCTGCAGATCACCTGGCTTGCGGCCATCAGGTCGCTGAGTGTGGAGCATCCTGTCTACGGTCTGCTCAAACGCTGTGAGTAGAGCCCATTGGGCCGTTGGCTGGGCCTGTACTGACCTGTGGTAATCGTAGTGGCCTTCCAGGCTTTTGCTATCCAGCCGCTCGCAGCATCCATCTTGTTCGAGCCAGGCGGTGCAGTTGACCAGGTGTTTGGCTTCACAGGCGCGGCAGCACAGGACTACACCACTGGTCTCTACAACAGTGGCAGCGGCGCCTTCCAGTCCAACTACTTCATCACCAACCTGGAGAAGAGGGGTCTCATCAACTCCAAGTACGGGCCTGCGCTTACCCACTTCCCATTCTACGAGGACGCCTCCGTGATATATGACGCCATCAGGACGTTCATGACGTCCTTTGTGGGCTCGTACTACGACTCCGACTCGGACGTCACAGCCGACTTTGAGCTCCAGGCGTGGGCGAAGGAGGCCAACGGACCGGCCAAGGCACACGACTTCCCGACCACCATCCCGACCAGGGAGGCGGTGATCGACATCCTCACACACATAGCCCACCTCGGCTCGACGGCGCACCACGCAGTCAACACCAACGAGCTGCTGTCCGTGTCCTCGACGCTCCCGTTCCACCCGCCGGCGCTCTACTCGCCGGTGCCGGCCACGAAGGGCGGCAGCCCGGACGTCGCGGCGTTCCTGCCCCCCTTCAGCCAGGTCGTCACGCAGCTCAGCTTCGCGGGCCTGTTCGCGCGCCCGCTGCTGGAGAACACGAACCGCAGCCTCGTGCACATGTTCGAGGACCGGGACATGCTCGCCAAGATGAACCCGGCGACGGAGGACGCGGCGGCCGTGTTCAAGGGCGCCATGGAGGCGTTCAGCGACCGCGTCGCCGCCCGGGGCTTCGACGCCCGGGGCCTGAGCCAGGGGATGCCGTTTGTGTGGCAGGCGCTTGACCCGCGCGTGGCGCCGTATTCAATCACCGTCTGAGTTGTGGGCATTTCGTGCAGATACACATGTTGATGATATAATACCGGGTTCCGGCTTCGTAATTACCACCTTTATATTGTAATTCTCATATGTTTAGCAACGGCCGGGGCGTGTTTGTGTAGATCTCTGTGGTGTTGGGTGCAATTCCCGGTGAACCGTCAAGATTGAGGTCACCCATCGGATACGACACCTAGCATCACCCCTGCACGGAACCAGCCTCAGTCTGCCATACTATGTATCATCTTGGAGACGCCATGCAGTCGTCGACGTAACGCGCCACGCGGAACGTCTTTGTCCTCGTAAGCATACAGTACCTAGTTAGTCTAGAGGCAATGATGCAAACTAAGATACTAGTCCTAAGCTCTCTGCTGTCTTCTGTGCGCCTGTCTAGCCGTCGCCCGCATATCAGCAAGATCGGCGGCCGGCCACATCCCACAACGAAGCTGCGCGAACACAACGAAGCGTCCCTTTTCCATTGGGCTCATCGAGATTCGCGTTAACCAACCGTGACACTCAGCAGGGCAGACTGCCAGGGCCGGCATGGGGCAGGCAACACCGAAACGAAAAGAAGGGGGGGAAAAACACCCTGGCAACCGGGGGCTCGTCGGGTTGGTCCAGAGGGTCGTATTTTCTCTGCGGACAAGGGGCGTGCTACGAGTCAGCCGCCAACAGAGGAATGCAACAGGAAGCTTCCGGGCATCCGCATATCCCCCCGTTGGTCGTCTGTGTTTTCACTTGTGTCCGCCTTGGGGCCTCCTTGCCCAGCAAAATAGGGGAGATGAGAGCAGCATCGACGCGACGAAACTGTTGGTGTTGGTCCCAGAGACCCGGCCGGGGGGGTTCGGCTAGCTGCTCTCCCCAGAGCTGGAAGTTGCTAGATTCGTGTGTGTGTGTGTGTGTGTGCGCGTGCGTAGCAACAAGACGCTCGATTGAGTGAGCTGGTTGGTTGGGATGAGGAGCAAAGGAGCTATTCTCAAGCTTGCTCTTCCCGCCCGTCACCTGTCAACTCGAGCCTCAGCTAATAAACGCACGAACAATCAAGCAATCAATCAATCTAGTAATCAATCAATCACACTCATCACTACGCTCAGGCAGAGGGAACGTCCATTCCGTCCCAGCCCCAGAGCCCCCAGAGCCCCAGAGCCCCAACCTTCTCCCGGCAAACCCAGTTTATGCTTTTCAGCTCGCCCTATACTCCGTGCATGTGCTACATACCAATCCATAACTATACTTACACGGCGGATCTGCCCCTCTTCCGACGGGCCTCGCCTCGACTCGCCTCGCCCAGCGGCAATTGCTTTCACACTTTCTCGTGCCACGCGCCCCAGCCCAGCCTCACCCGCGCATTCGCCGGTCAGTTCGCAAAACTCAGTTTCGCCTGGGACCTGGGAGCGGTTCCGTCCCCCTCGCTGGTAAGCCGAACCATAACAGAGGTACCCCCATGAGCAGCAGCCCTACCGCCACGCACTAGGCCGACCCCACTCCTGTGGGTTGAGACAGCGAACCGACACACCGGCAGACAGCAGGAAGACCAGCAGGGCAGCAGGGCAGACGACCGACGAGGCACGCCGGCCAGACGGGCAGCAGACGGCTCGCCCTGGGTCTGTCAAGGGACGTAGCCGAATAGCATACATAGCTTTCCTACCCTCTGACACCACCTCTTCCCTCCTCCCCGGCCTAGGCGGAAGAGAGGCTCTCATACATCCACGCGGGGGGGCCTTAGCCGACCGTTCCGGTACTTGCGACGCAGCAGGCTTAGCTGGCACCCACCTCCGGGCCAGACAGACTTTCTCTCCTACCGAGACGGCCGCCCTCTTCCGAACACTCGAGGCCGAGAGTGCCCCGGGAGTTTGCCCGGATCCACCTCATCAATCCCGCCCACTGACGTCTGCCGGGGGTTCTGACCTCCCCATCCAGACCTCCCCCTCCCCCGGGGAGACCTCTCGACGAGCCGGAGTCGGGCCCGCCCATGGCGGCGCCGAGCCCTGTCTCCCTCCCCCCACCCAGCCGGCTGTCCTCCTCCCACCCCGTTTGCGGTGGTCGTGTGTGCCCTCATTAGTTCCCTGCCGGAGCCCGCCCCCAGCCTATCGCCATGACAAGGCCCAAGGTCCCTGATGACAAGAGGATACGTACCGCTCAGGCATGCGAGTCTTGCAAGCGCCGGAAGCAAAAGGTGAGCCCAGCCTTTCTCTGTGGTCCTTGTCTTCGCCATGTATTTCAGGTCAGCATCCAGAACCAATCACCTACCTCCCTGTTTTACTTTTCTTCTCCCCTACTATCAGTGCATTAGCATCCAGCATCCAGCATCCAGCATCCCTTGACGTGTTCGTCTGGTCTCGTGTTTGTATGGAACATGTCCGGCCCCTGGCACAAAAAGAATGCCTCTTCCCTATCATGCAACTCTGCCCTTCCGCCGGGGTCAGTTTCCATGTTGTAGGATGCGCCAGTTCCGGACAAGCAGACATGCTCATGCGCTGTTCATCGGATGTATCACACACTGTCGCTGGGATCTACACGTCCTTCCCCGGTCCATGACACGTTTAATGATCGAGACGGACGCTTCCAGGTGCCGATGCTAACAGTGGTCGTAAAATCAAAAAGTGCAATGGTCTCAAGCCATGCAACACCTGCACGAAGCGGAACCTGGTCTGCGATTATCTCTCGGGCAATGGGCACGGCCACTCGGGCTCGACGCCGCACCACGGCGGCAGCCAGGGCGAGATCGTGGTGTCGGGCTCGTCCCCGAACAAACGTAGGAAGTCGACGCCCGACACCATGGGGTCGGACGAGGGAGTGAACCCCCCCAAGAGGGCAAGGTTCGGCGGCGGCGACGTGCGGACTGGCGCCGCACAGCAGCAGCACCAGCAGACCGCCGAATCCGCCAAACCCGCTGAGCCGTCGAGGCTCCTGGGTCTCCCGACGCCAATACCTGCGCCTCCACTATCCGGGCAGCTCGGAAGGGAGGGCGAGGACGAGGCCGAGCCTGAGGCCGAGGGCCAATCCAGACAGAGCACCGCGAGCGGGGCCGACGAGGTCGCCGAGGTGTACACGGAGACACGCATGCTTCAGGATCCCACAGGGAGGCTTTGTATGTAGCGGCCCACTGCTTCCCCACATGATGATGAGCCTGCCTCACTGACCGTGGGAAATAGTATACTTGGGTGACTCCGCCACACTCTCCTACCTGCAGTTCATACGCATGATAGTCGAGAGTGTAGACGGGCCCTCGCAGTTCACAATGGACCCCAGTCGCCACCGGTTGATGGAGCTGACGACGAGTCTGCCACCGGACTTTCGCACTTCGCTGTTGCTCCCAGACCGGAGGACGGCAGATGTCCTGATAAGATCATACCTTACCAACGTGAGTCTCACAGGAGTCCACTTCGTTACCACACTCCATCACCGACCCCACCTCCAAGCACTGGCATGCATCACGATTTAACACTCAACCTTCTGAGGCACCGAGCCGAGTGAAAGCTAACCCTCTGCAGACCAACGGTCTAATTGAGGTATTCGACAGGAGAGTCTTCAACCAGCGGCTTGAGGGCTGCTACCAAAACCCGCTGGCTGCTGAGCCCACGTTCCTGTGCCTTCTCTATCTCGTCTTTGCCATCGGCCTCGTGCTTGCGACACCAGCACCTGGCAGCCATGATGACAGCGTCATCAAGAATTTGCAAACCAGCACCGCGGACCGTGCTGAAATGTTTTTCATGAACGCCAAGTGCTTATGTGACCCGACGTCTGGCTTCGAAGACGCCGACTTTTGGAGTGTGCAGGCTCTTCTGCTCATGTCGCTCTTCAAGCTGGCGAGGACAAAACGCAATGCTGCATATGCTTACCACGGTAAGACCTTTGTAGTTAGTTGCGAGGACTTTGTCCCAATGCTAATTGTCTGCCAGGAATGGCGGTAAGATCTGGTTTCGCCCTCGGGCTCCACAGGCAGGAGACGATGGTGATATTCCCGGTTCCGGACCGCATCGTAAGGAGGAATGTGTGGAGGAGCCTCTACGTCCTGGACCGGTTCCTTGCCGCCGCACTAGGGCGGCCGACATCGATATCGGAAGAGGACTGTTCAGCGGAGGCACTTGTCACCCCCGAGAAATACCTCGGGCAGGAGAAGTACCTCGCCGACACAAATACAGACCCGTCTTCGTCGAGCGGCCTGAATGCCGCCGTGCGGAGCTGCCAGGTGATCGGCATCATACTGAAGAAGATCTACGCCCAGCGGAAGATATCGACGAAGCTCGCCCAGGAGATCTCGGAGCAGTGCAAGGGCGGGCCGCAGAAATACCACGCCGGCCTGCATTGGCGACAGGCCATGAACACGAACATCGACCCGGCCCACGGCATGGCGGTCATACACGTCAACTTGCTCTACTGCCACGCGGTCATCCTCCTGACCAGGCCCTTCTTCCTGTTTCTGATGAACAGGATGCAGCAGGAGAGGCTCGGCGTCCCACGAGCGGCGATCCGGCCCGGCTCAAAGATGGAGAAATTCTCCGAGGCTTGCGTCAACGCCGCATACCACACCGTATCCCTGGTGCAGATGGGCTTCGAGGGCAACTACTTACCGCAGCGTGACCCATTCATAATGTGAGTATGCTTCTTCTACCTCTTATGGTTGTTATCACAACATGCTTCAGACAGCCCACAGGCCCTGACCACAAGGCAGCCACTTCCTCTTCGCCGCAGCCCTGGTTGTGCAGAGCAACGAATTCGCCTCCCTACACAGGAACCCCTCGTACGGCGAGACCTACCAGCAGGCCCTTTCCATCATGACCTACTGTGCAAAGACGGACCCCCAGGCCAGCAGGCTCGTCTACATCATGACGACCTTCCACAACGTCATCGTCTCCCGGGCTCCCGCTTCCTCGTCCTTGCGCGACCCTTCCTCCATCCCCAACACGCCCTCCGGTGGCGTCCTCGTCAGCACCCCGGACCCCATGGCCAACTTCTTCCTCTCACACTCGACGCCCACCACCACCACCACGGCGGCGACCGCCCAGCAGCACCAACACGCTCCTACCAGCGCCCCGGCGCCTGCCTCCTCCAGCAGCGGCACGGCTTTTGATCCCTCCTTGTCTGTGCCGCCCCATCTGCCTCACCACCACCACCAGCCCCAGCCGCCACCGCCGCCGGGTCTGAATAGGCGCGACTCGGCCAACACTAATAACCCGCCGCCGACGTGCGGGCCCTCCCCGTCCCCGGGGATGATGCCCACCGCCCTGACGCCGACGACTTCGTCCACCGGCGGCGACCCGCTCATGGACGCGGAGTGGTTCCACTGTAAGTTACGACTACCCCCTTCTCCCCCCCTTCTCCCCCCCCCCNCATAGAGGGTATGCAACCTCTGTCGTGTTTTAAAGCATCCCACAACAGCATCGCCTTTGGCTCCGTAGCAGGCGACTAATACGCGAAATATAGTCGACACGCTGTGGGAGAACTGGGCCGCCACACCGCAGCCGCAGCCGCCGCAGCCACAGCCATCGTCGTCCTCGGCCGGCGGCGCCCCGGCCCAGCAGCACCTCGCCGACCCGGCCCTGTTCGGCGACCCTTCCCTCGGGGCATTCGACGTCTCGGCCCCCGGTGCCGGGGGAGGAGGAGGAGGAGGAGGAGGAGGAGGAGGTGCTGGTCCTGGGTCCGCGTTCGCGACACCGCCGCTTCCGGGTGCGCATCAGACTGGGTCGGGTTTGAACGTGCCGCTCTATCCGATGATACGGTTCGCGGAGTGACGGGACAAGTTCGTCTGGGTTGTGTTGTATCGTTTACGAGATGTGCACTTCGTTTGATGGAGACACCCCAATATTCTGGCAGGCGATTGGTGTTTTGCCATAGGCGGCACCTAAGTGGCTTCTCCATTTGGTTGGCTTGCGTAGGTAGCCCTACCTGATTGCACTTCCAAAACATCCCGAGCGGCTCAATCGGCAAACTAGGTTTATCTGACTGTGCCTCGCCACCCGACCACCCTTCCGGCCCCTCTCACACACCAGAACCAGCAGGCTTGAGTATGAGACGTAGACCTAGGCCGGAGCACCTAGCATAGATATTGCACAAGTATAGTCTCACCTCGGACTGGCGGCTGGGATTCGACTTCTAGATTATGTCCCTGTACCCATCAAATATAGAGGCCTGCGGTTGGTGAATTGTGGACATATGTGCGGTCACGGTGGTCTAGGCACCCACTGTCTGTTGAGGCTGGTCAACCACATTCGAATGCGGCCAAATCCCCTCCCTTCAATTCCGCTTGGGCTTGATATCATCTCCTGCCTACCGAAAACCATCCATTTTACCAAACACTTCCCGGCAATCATTCTCTTCCTGCCTTCCGCAGCCATGCTGTATATCCCTCATGCCTTCATCATCAGCTCCAATCAAATGTCAACGGACAAGAGAGCAGATTGGTGCGTAGAAACCTGAAGCAAATGCATGCCCCTTGGAAAGCCCTGTCCCAGTCAAATAGCAAGACCGCAAGAGTTTGCTGCGTCTGTGGGGGGGGGGGGACCAACAGTAATGAGCGCAACAAGTGCAACTTCCAAGCCGACTGCTCACCAGACGACGCAAAACAGACCTATGAAGAGAGTCCTTCTGAAGGCAAACGACAACATCACACCACTCTGGGCAGCTCGGAAGGCCCCAGGAAAACAGGCTCGGCAAGATCTCGCTGCTTCCAACTGTGACAGATCACCCGGTTCCAGAGGATCATGGGGGTTTCTGTGGATTCTGACCATGAGGGTTGGCATGGAGGATGAGACAGAGGACGCAATACATCATCTTAATAGCCAATTGCCAACTCTATCCCGTCTGCATCGGAGATACTTTGACGCAGCGATTTTCGTAGGCTTACAAGCTGGGGTATGGTTGGTCTTCCACTGTACGGCTGGCACATGACCACGAAAGTGGGAAAGATTCGGCCCTTGATATCTCCCACCTTATCTGAGCATGCTGCTGAGAGTAGCGTAAGGTCCATTGGAATATCATGGGAGCATATGAGACTGCTTCAAACTCGTCTTGTGCTGATACAAATTTCTGTTGTATAGGGAGGAATGCAAATGAAATATAAGTATACTGTCCTGGTTCTGCCATTAGAAGGGTTAAGCTTTTTAACCCTTTAGCGGGAAAGGGGAACTAAAAGGCCTCTTATACATCAGATGTCTGCTGCAAAGCAGCTTTTACAAGCTGTTCTCAGCCTTCATAATGCTGGTCTAGTACACGGAGGTCAGCAGGCCCAGAAATGACATGTCTTGTGCAATTTATTAATCTTTTTTTAGATATTATGCATTTAACTATTATTTTTGGACTTTGATTTTGATATTAGGCAAATGTCTACAGCAGATAAGTATAAGCTCCTAGGCCGGCCGTGTGTATGCAAGGCATGAGCACTTGAGGATGACGACTTACATGCCTTTCTCTGCAACTTCGGTATTTATATTAATTAAAGCTGGGACCTCAGTACTATATTAATCACAACTACCACCGGGGTACCTACGGCCAATTATTATATAGGTTGGGGCCCGCTTATTTATAGTTATGAAGATAAAATAGAGATATTTGATGTGATTGTGGTGTTTTTGAGTATTGCACTGATTTCCTCCCTTTTAATGATTCAATTCAGAATTAAGGGAGTCTAGTCCACCCAGTACTTTCGCAGAGTACTCTGTACTTTGTGTGATCGTGGGCCAAATCTCCCTCCAAACCAGTGAGTTTCGGCATGCCCACTTTGAAGGATATGAAAAAATATGTCCAAAGATTGTTTTCTGGCTCGGAAATGATTCCTTGAAAAGCACTCTGGGAAACGGCCTTGAGAGGGTACCTAGGTATAAATCCAAGCAATGAAGATTTTATCTTATGGATACAAAAGCTGCAATCTATCAATCTTTTGGTAAACAGTCCCCAATGAGGCATCCAACGTGATCAACATAATTATTCCTTGATTATTCGGTGGTGGTGCATGTGAGTTAAGAACCACCGGTAAAATTAGCAGCTCTCCTGAATTTGGCGCCAGATTCTTCGAGCCTCTTACCAAAGCCTATGTCTGACTTCAAGACAAGCTTGCCATTTCCCAAAACGCAAAAGCCGTCAGGAATCTTGTTTCCGGCTGGTCTTTGCCATTCGATGAAGTCAAGCCCCTTCGCCCTGCATTCCGCACGACGCAACCACGAACATGGCCATAACTTACTGGGATCCCCCCCTCCCTAGGCAGCATTGGTATGTAGGGGGACGGCCAGTCTTTGTACTCAGAAGCCTCGGTGTAGTATCTGATCGTGTTGTCCGGTTGCTCCCGCCAGCGAATCCAGGGGCGCAGTGGTATGTGATACTCAACCAAGTCACAGTCGAGTGTGACGTGAGGAAGTTGAATCCAATCCTTGTTGAGGATTTCTGAGGCCTTCGTATCAGCCTTCAACCACTTATGCGGCACATCTCCAGTCACAATTTCATAGAGAGCGCAAGTGGCCCCTTCACATCGTTCCGTCCCGGAGCATGAAATATGCCCATGGAAGGAACTCCAGTACCCTTTCTCTTCCTCCCAATTCTTGCAGCGTAGTCGAAATCAAAGATTTTGAGACAGTTGTCGGAAGGATTGATAATCATGTCGTGGGCGGCAATGTCCTGGTGTGCAATCCCATATTTTAAGTTGAGGTCATCTACGACACGCAACAACTGTTTGAGGTGTTTGAGTTTGAAAAGCCGCTTGCGATTGTCTCTCACGGTGCCTCCGCTCACGAATTTGCTGGTGAAGCCTATAACCACGTCTCTGTGGCCCAGACCCGGTAGATTACAGTAATCTGTGATGATACGGTCGATTGGGACAATATTAACGCTGAAGACTTTCCTCCGCCGGACTACATACAAAAAATAAAAAAAAAAACTTAACTTTATCAATTTAAATTTATTAAATATAAAAAATATATGATTTTTAATGCAACACTATGTATGCCATCTTGCTAGCTGCTGCTGCCACCGTGGGCCGCGAGCCCAAGCACGTGCTCGCTATACCACGGCTGGTATATCTCGTGAACCCATTTCGCCATGTATTGAAGACCACGGACAATGCTGAATATGCCCAACAGCGTTGATGTGCGCCCAAATTGACTAGATGACCAGAGTACCTAGAAGTGAGTGATGTTAGTATAAAATTGCCCGTAGTGCAGTACGTGGACTTGCCGTTTCGTCCCCGTTACGGGTGGTGGCGGCAAAGCTCCAGTTGTGGCCCGTGATGATGATGGCTGGCAGGAACGGCAGCCTGGCCAAGCTCTCAGTGACCTTCTCTTCCAGATCTACGGGGTCTGCATCCTCCGCGGTCGAATACACACGGTGTGCCACCTGTCGTGCCAGTAACTTCCAGTGGGCAGCCTGCCATATTCCCACCTGCACTCTCAGCTGGGACTGATCAGGTCCAACCTCGGGGGTCTTAGTCTCGATGGATATGCAGATCGGATCATTCAAGAGAGGTGGAAACCCTGAGTGGTTAATTGAGGCGTCGGGGAGGGACCGGAGTTGCCTAGCAAGCGCGTCTACAACCCCATCGGCGTCCCAGGAGCGAGGTGGCAACGTGAGGCAGAAGTCGACCATCTTGCCGCTTGCCCTGCCTGGGAGGTACCGCTTCAGTATAGACGCCCTGGTACTAGACGGCAACCATGGTCAGCGAGGAAGTAAACTTCTAGGAAGGAAGACTCACCATGGAATCAAATCCACGCGCCCCATATTCACACTCTGGCCGACGACCTTCCGGTGTGGGCGATAAGGAAGCCCGAGGGCGAGTTTGATCAGTGGCACATGGATCTCGAGGTTCCAGCCGTGCTCGTCGAAGCCAGCCTCCTGGCAGCGTACGGCGTCGGACAGCAGATCCCGGACTGCCTCGGCGCTCGGTGTTGGTCCTAGGGCGTCGCGTTCATGGGGATTCGTCGCTATGGCGAAGGGCGGAAGATCCAGGTCCCCGAGCGAGGAGGGGTCGATGCCCATGCTCTGGAGGGATAAGACGCCGTAGCCGGAGTTAATGATCTCCATCTCGCGCCGCACAGCATCCAGAGCTGGCGGCACACCCTCGGTGGCGGATGTAAGGGCGCGCATAGTGACAGACTCTGGTTGAACCCGCAGGGACGCAATCTGTCGCAGGGGCGAGCCCGTCAGGGAGGCCGAGCTGGAGGTCGCAGCAGACGATTGTGCCAGTGACCTGCGGGAGCGCCCATCGTCGTCGCTGTCCTCAGCCGCGCCCGATTGTGCGCTGGGAAAATGATTCCTCCTCTTTCTTGTTGTCTGGGGCCGTCCCCGTGGTGTCTGGTCGGGGTCATGGCGAGAGCGTTTCCCGGCCCCTCGCTGGGTCGGGGTAGCTACATCGTCGTGTTCGGCGGACAAAGGAGGAGTGATGGGTTGGCGGGGCGAGCTCGATCTCTTACGCTTCCGATCTCTCTGCTCTGGCGCGTAAGGGTTCGCATCCACGTTATGGAGCCAGTCAAGGATGGAACGTGAGCTCGTTTCGGGTGATGCGCGCCCGTGATTTATGCGCTCGATTTGCAACATGGATTGATGTACGATTGACAGTTCCTGTCATGATGAGCTGAGGTCGGATCTTGTTGCCTTGTCCTGTCCCGGTTGCCAGGGCATCCGTGCTTGATTACACTACAGAGTACACTGCGCAGCCACGACGGCTTGCTTCAGGTGCGGCAGCAGCAGCTCCCGACCGATCATTTTCTAGCAACAACAAACGATGCAGCCAGACGTGCCTCAGAGCACACGTATGCGAATTGAATTCTGGCTCAAGTCTTTCAAATAGGATGCCAATTCAAAGCCTCAAGCTTAGCGTGGCGAATGTCGGGAACTTTGCGATAACGATTTAACATATACGACAGCATATAATACAGTCGGGCCCTAAACGCCTCCGCTTACAAATGAAACCTTAATAGCTTTCAGCCCTACCCACACCCCTTAACATAGCGCAAGGAAGACAACTCCAAACGAGATCGACGATATTCCGGCCGACGTTAATAGTGGTAAGGAAAGGCAGCTCCCCTTTTCTCCTAAACTGTTTTGACTGGCCTCTGCCTGGCACAGCCCGCCATAACCAGCTTAACGAGACACCCCGGGGGAAGCCACCACTTCAGCCGTCCTAAGCGCCTAAGAAGCGCAATCAGAGCCCCCAGAAGTCTCATGCAATCCTTAATGACCTGCTTAAGCTTATTTAGGCCTACGCAATCTCAAATTACTCCTTTGCAATCGCCAACCTACCATTCAACATTCTCCCTTTATATTAAAAGATTATCGCGCCAAATTTAGCGATGGGGGGCGAAGTGGCTCTATTGCACGTCCAGGCTTGAGACGGACACATATTTCCGAAGTGGACCAGAGCATCTATGCCAACATTACGTCCAAAAGATCGCACAGACTCACTGCTCAGATGAACTCACAATGCGGGTGAAAACTTGAAAAATAATTGATTGAAACCTGAAAACACCTTAGACTGCCTCCAACACATGCTATATAATGAGACTTGTAAAAGATTACGCCCAAGCCGACTCTCACCATTATCCCAAAACGCCTTCCCGCTCCCGCGAGGGGCGATGTAGACCACAAAGACGTACACGCTCTTGCTCTATCTAGACAAGTACGGTATTATGACCACTTGGAAGGCCCAAAGGTCTGCCCTTCCGGCAGCACCGTCTGGATTGCCGTGTCCTGGAAGTCCATGGTGGTGGTGATGACGTTGTTGCCCCACCAGCTGGGCGGGTCGATGCTGTTCAGGGTGAAGGCGAAGAAGATGGTGAGAGTGCTGAGGGCGAGGCCGAGGTCGAGACCGGAGGACGTCAGGAAGTTGAGGCGGCTCCACCAGGCGAAGTAGCGCTTGCGGATGTAGTACTGGAACACGAAGCCCACGATGCCCCAGGTCAGATAGTTGAGTGGCGTGGCTGGCGGGATGGATCCTGCACCGCCGAAGATGAGCGGCGCCATCAGGTACTTAACGGGCGACTTGGGCCACTTCTTGGCGGCAAAGTAGATGATGACGGGCACGATGGCGCCGATGCCGAAGAAGATGAACAGGCCAGAGTAGATCTGGCCGGGCGAGAACATGCGTGCTGGTCCGATGAGGCCCCAGATGACGGAGGCTGAAGCAGCAGTTAGCATCGCACATATCGGTCGCGTGAGAGTAGGTGTTCGATCTTACCCGAAAAGAAGACTTTACCACCAGGACAGGTGAAATGCTCGCGCTGTGTGGTCGTGCAAACCTCAGGGATAGCCGCCAGCGCAGAGTTGAGAACAGCGATTTGAATGAAGCACGAGAACGTCGTCGCGACCACCTGGGACATGAACATTGTCCGTGGTGGGATCTTCATGTAATGACCAAACTTGAGGTCGCCAACGAAGCTCAGGGCCTGGCTCATGGTGATATACCCAAATGTCTTGAAGATCATGAGGGCTAGGGGACGCCCAGGCTGGATATAACCGAAAACGAACTCAGTCAAAACGTTTAGTCCAATCTGATTGTTCGTGATGGCTTGGATGATTCCAATAGGTAGCGAGAAACAAAAAGAGATCGCGACGGATAGCAGGAACGCCCACCACGCCAGATTTGTGGGGAACGCAAGCACGGCAATGAAGCCGATGCCCAACATCTGAGACGTGTTAGAACGGCGTGGTAATGTTGGCAACATATCAGGGAAAATGGACTCACCAGGGCGAACAAGCTCATGTACCACCAGGTCGGAGCCTCGGGATACTTCCTCATCAGCTTCATGTGGATGTCGTCGTCCTCGGTCTTTGCATTCTTCCATTGAGCCCAAATCATCTTGCCATGGTGCAAGTACGTATACACGATGAGGGAAGCAATAGCAGCAAACGACAGGCCGTAGGACATGGCGAAGGTCGTGCTGATGAACAGGGGCGAGTACTCCTTGTATGCTTCTTGGTTCAAAGTGAACTCCGGCGTCAGGATGCGCGACACGTTGTAGGACGAACCAGTGTTGTCGTAGGTGCTTGAGTCGCTCATGGGCAAGAACTCAGCAAACCAGACACCGGTGTAGTGGAAAACGGACGCTCCAATTATGAAGAAAGTGAAGACTCCGATGAGTGTATTCGCAATGGCATGGAACGGTGGGATCAGAGGCGAGCCAACGAAACCCGCAATCTGGGACCAGTCGAACGTGATGGGAAGCAGGGACAAACCGGTCGAATAACCAAAAAGCTGGTTGACGACGGCGTTCTGCGGTGCAATCCAAGTGGCGAAGGCGAAGGTGCTCAAAAATTGGGCCAGGTAGCCAGGAATGAAGTAGTAGACGAAGGCCCCGAGAGTAATGAGACCGAACCACCTATAACGGGGCATTTTGCCACCAAGTACGGTTGGGTCGGGGTTCTCGTTACCTTCATACATGGCGTTCATCAGTGTCACAGAGACCAGGTTTCCAGGCCAGATCATTGCCGCAGGATAGACTGTGACCTCGTCAGTTAAGCGAATTAAAACCCTATGGGTTGATCATGCTTACCGAGGAATTTCCTCATAATTCCAGCGATGCCATAGCCAAGGGACTGGGTGGATATGGTCAGCATCAACTGGAAAGGTATCCCAAAGTCCTGCTTGTAAAACACTTTCTGAGCCAGGATAATGTCCGTGGCATAAGCAACAGAAAATGACACACTGGCCATCACAACGATGATGGAGTGCTCCTTGATGTTGAAAGGCCCAGGGTTGAGCGACCACCTCAGCCCGAAGGTGTTGAACTGCCGGGTGGGCATGACCTTGGCCCAACCGTGCCCGATGGGCCAGGCGATGATCTGCGCAATCAAGGCACCGAGGCCGATGGCGGGATTTCTGAGGGAGAACAAAGTATTCATGGAGGCGCCGACGACGACAAGAACAAGACCTATGGTCCAAGCACGGACCTGTCGTATATGGTCAGAAGATACGTATTGATGTGAAGGCTGTTGGCACTCACGGTATTGCACGGTGCGTCGACATCATAATTCCGGACGGCAGCCCTGACTTCGGGATAGGGCGAGTCCTCTTCTCCCTCCTTGTTGATACTCGTAGCAAACTTCTCCTCGTCCGAAAAAGTCGAGGCTGAGGAGCCACGTGGTTGTCCGAGGGCCGGCCGCGCATATTCCTCGGGAAGATTGGGATCTAAGAGAAGTTCGTATTCTGACCCTTCTTCATCACTGTCCTCTGGTTGAAGATTAGACTCACCCCATAGCGAGAGGCGGTGCTTGAGGTCATCGACGGGACTCATCCGACGACCCAGGGGGGTGTCAAACGTCGACCCGGATGCCTCCACCTCCCTTCCACTGACCTCCACGACATCGCCCTTTGAGCTCGAGTTGCTTTCGTTTCCCGCCATGTTGGACTGAGATGCCGTACCAGACGGCTTGTCGCTATATGGCTGGCCCATTTTCAAAGGACCAAAGACAGGGAGAACGAGGCAAGACGGCCGAGCTCAGGGTGGACGTGAGAGAGGGGTGGATGCTATATAGGGGATGTCTACTTGTCCAACAAGACGACAGCGGCCGTGACAGGCTCGGTACCACGTGCGGCTCAGAGCCAGCGCTCTGTCGATCTCAAACTCAGTCGATCCCAGACGGACATGAAGCGTCACGCGAGAACGCCAACGGTAGGCGTCAGATAAGCAACAGCGATGGGATTCGCCGTCCGCACAAGGAAGCTTGTTTTCCGGGCCTTCAACCGATGTCCTGGCCTGTAACCAGTATCTCTCGAGCCAGAGCGCCGGGAATAGTTGGGGAGCGGCGGCAGATGGCAGAACCGGGGAGGCTTGTCAGACGAGATTGCCACGCGTGGTCTCCGGGATGGACGGATAGTGATAGAGATAGATGGAGTGATCGGGATGCTGAAACCTAGCGTTGACCTCAAGATGCGGGTTGTGGGAGGACAGAGTGTGGTGTTGATGGTGAGCTTGCCGGTGCGGGAGTGGGAGGCGCGCGAGCTCATGGGATACCACACTGCCGATTGAGAGCCAGCCGGGCTAGTCAATTCATGCAAGCATCCAGAATTCCAGATTATGGTGGTTGTGTAGTGCCCTGTCCTGTCGCTAAGCTTTGGGACGGAACAGCCGCAGAGCTTGTGGAAGCCCCGTCCGATAAGGGACCAGAAACAGAATCTGAGCAGGCTGAAACCGACTTGCGGCAAGCATTGATTGCGCTGTACCGCTGGTCTGAACACTGCAGGATATATTGGATGGCTCGTCGTTATAGCAGCTCGGGAAGCAATACAACGCTGCAAGGAGGCCGATGCAGTCGCGATGGCCCCTGTTCTGAAGTCTGGACGGAGGCTTGCGATAGGCCCAACTCTCGCTCATGCGCAGCCCGACGAGGGCGACAAGATGCTGCACCTATGCGAATTGATGCTTTCTGAGATGGATTGCGTGCTGGCAGAAGTGGAGGAGGTGAAACAAGAGCAATCGAGGGGCGAAAGGTTGTCTAATTCTACGCTCCAAGAGTCCCTCCCTCCCGGTGAGAGGATTCGGTCGATGTGGAGGAAGGCCAAGTAGAGATGTACTCCGTGAAGGAAGGCTCGGCGGGTCGTCGTTTATTGTCCGGGCCAGCTCAATGGAGGGCTTGCTTCCAAGGGCTGGTGGGAGAGGAAACAAATGCGCCAAGGGTAGCAGAATGCGACGAGATGGCTAATAAGCAGGTTACATCGTATGTAGTTGACAGGACTGAAGAACACATGTCCTGGGAAATCCGGGGAACGATGCCCGCTCCACCTCACACTACCTCTCAGGGGCCAGCTGGAGCGCAATGCACGGGGGCGACCAGGGCGACTTACGTCGTCTTTGTTGTCGTCAGTCAGGGTCCAGTCCAAGTCCAGGTCCGAGTGGGCCGCCGTGGGCCGCCCAAGACTTATTCAGGTCTAGATTTAGAAACGTCAAACATGAGCGAGCACTCACCGCCTGCCCCTTGCGGAACCGCTACTCTGCCCTCCCAACTGTCAAAACAATGCTTGCTCTACACTGGAGGAAGAAGCACTAGCCCCTGTATGGACGCATCTACCGCTCGCTTAAGCTGTTAAAAACTGACTGCGAGCCGGCATCAGCACCAGCACCAGCACCAGAACCGGTATCAACTTTGGAAACCCGGCCACTTTCAGCTGTCAGTTTCACCAGAACTTAAACATCTGGCCCCCGCCAAACAGTACCCCGTCTGAACTCATCCAAGCTTCCTCGTCTCAAGCGAACAGCCACCTTACTTCCAAGCCACTGTTTCGATCCACGAGCCAGTACAAGACAAGACTCTGCTTGGGCAATGGAAGCATGCGACGAGTTGTCGTGACAGGTCTAGGCGCCATCAGCCCTCTCGGGCTTGGCGCCCACAGGACATGGCAACGTCTCCTGGCCGGACATTCTGGCATCGTGGATGTTTCTGCGATTGAGCCCCAGGCCCAGTGGAAAGGTCTTCCCAGCTCTGTCGCCGGGGTAGTGCCCAGTGGCAGCAGTGGCAGCAGTGGCAAGACGGACGGGACGTGGAACCCCTCGGACTGGCTCGATGCAGGAGAGCAAAGGCGCATGTCCAGATTCGCCCAGTACGCCGTCGCTGCCACGAGCATGGCACTCGAGCATGCTGGTTGGAACCCCACCAGCCAGGCTGACTTGGAGGCCACTGGAGTCTGCCTCGGGAGCGGCATAGGCAACCTGGACGAGATGTACTCGACTACCCTTGCCTTCGACAGACATGTGAGCCCGGCCTCCTGGTCCCCAACTGGGCCGGGCAAAAGCTAAGACTACAGGTAGGGTTACAAGAAAGTCTCCCCGTTATTTGTCCCCAAGATCCTCATCAACCTCGCCGCCGGCCACATCTCCATGAAGTATGGCTTCCAGGGCCCTAACCACTCCGCCACCACCGCCTGCACCACCGGCGCCCACTCGGTCGGCGACGCCTCCCGCTTTATTGCCTTTGGCGATGCGGATGTCATGATCGCCGGTGGCGCGGAGTCGTGCCTGCACCCCCTGACTTTCGCTGGTTTCGGAAGGTCGAGGTCCCTTTCTACCGCCTTCAACCATGATCCCAGCTCCAGCTGCCGCCCCTTCGATAAGGACCGCGACGGGTTCGTCGTCGCCGAGGGCGCCGCTGTCCTCCTTCTGGAAGAGCTCGAGCACGCCAAGGCCAGAGGCGCAAACATTCTGGCCGAGCTGGCCGGCTACGGCTGCAGTGGCGACGCCCACCACATGACCGCGCCCCGGGACGACGGCTCGGGCGCCCTGCTGGCCATGAAACGGGCCTTGAGGCACGCACATGTCAAGCCGCGCCAGGTCGGCTATATCAACGCTCATGCGACGAGCACGCCCATCGGCGACGCGGCTGAGGCTAGGGCCATCGGTACGCTGATGCTGGGCGAGGAAGGCGTTGACAAGGAGAGTCAGGTCACCGTGAGCAGCACCAAGGGCGCGGTCGGCCACCTGCTTGGTGCAGCTGGTGCCGCCGAGGCACTATTTTGCGTCCTTGCAATCGCATATGTGAGAAGGCGCCTCGCAAGCTATTCTACGACCACAGATGGCGCTGACACGATTACAGAATGCTGTCCCTCCAACACTGAACCTGCACAACCCAGATGTGGGCCATGACTTCAATTTCGTTCCCCTCCAGTCGCAAGACAGGCAAATTGATGTCGCCATGTCTAACTCTTTCGGGTTCGGTGGCACCAACGCGTCACTGGTCTTCTCACGGTACAGGTAGAGATGGACATTGCCCCTATCACATCTGTCACTTTGACAGCCATAGCTTGAGGTGGCACGCAACAGTAATTGATGTATCAGGACGACTCATCGAAATGGTGAATCGCATGCCATCACTTCGGCGTGCGGCTCTGGCGCAAGAGTCCTGCAAATGACGACACTTTTATAGGCCCAGGACAAAGCTTGGAGGAAATCTTTCAACTCTTACACAACGCAACGGCTAGCCGTTGGTGGAACATTACTCAGTCGTGATGTTCCTTTGCAGTGGAGCGCCACCGCCTGCATCCTCGAGTCGTTCGACACTGCGTATGCTACCAGTCTAAAAATCGAACAGTGTAAATCATATGCAGTATTGGATTCATTGATAAGAGCGAGTGATTTTCGATAGGAGGAGTGCTATGCGAAGCAGCTGAGTGATCATAGTATTCTGTGTTCAACAGGCCGTCACGCTCGGATCCAACCCACCTCCGGTTGCCAAGCTCCTCGGTCTGTACCTCTTTTTCTTCGCTCAACTTGGCAGTTGTCGTAGACAGGAAGATCGATTCCATAGCCAAATGTAAATGGCAGTCTCAATCGTAGAATGGAGAGGCCACAAACGCCTGGAGGTCCGGACATCCCGCATGTAGTTCGGAGCCGACTCGGCGCTGGCGTTTGCAGGGGTTTAGATGCAGCAATATTTTTGTCGATGCGCTAAGCGTCAATGACATCTATAATCCGGGCTTGAGAGCCAGACCGGCCAACTCCTCACTTTCTGGACCTTCTCCCCTGCGCGCACGCCGTCCGACTTCAAAAATGGCAGACCGACTTTGCAGACCGTGTCGCGACGTTGCGCGGCGGCAGCTGCGACTCCTTTGCGAGCTCAATCGCCCGGCCGCCTCCCGGCGGGCCGCCGTCGCTGAGATCGCAAGGACGGCAACGCGACAGTTCCACCAGACCGCACCGAGCCGGTCGCAAGGCCCGCCCCAGCCCGAGAAGCAACCCGGCATCGCGCAGACCCTTCTGGGCATCGCGAGCAAGATCCTGCCGTCGAGAGCGGTCCAGCCCTACCAGATCTTCGGCGCCACCGAGAGCATCTACAAGGCGTGCGCCGCGCCGGCCACGTACAAGATCTCGCCGGAGCTGAGGAAGAAGGAGGAGGTGCCCATGACGGAGGACGGGGAGGAGCTCGGCGTCGGAGGGGGCGTGTGGCATGATGGTACGCCCAGATCTATTGCCCAAGACGAGCCGCGAAGCGCCTGCGATTGCTAATGCCCGTGGCCCCACAGAGTTTGGCCTACCCCCGACATTCAGCACGTGGTCGCAAGTGACCATGCTGCACCTCTACCTCATAGTCGTACGGCTGCGGTGCCTCGAGAAGAACCAGTGGCAGGCGTGGCAGAACCAGCTGGTGAACCACTTCTTCCACAACGCCGAGGACTTGATGGAGGTCAACCACGGCATGTCGTCGCGCATGGTCCGCCAGCGGCACCTGCAGAACCTGTTCCAGACGTGGCGGGGAGTGATACTGGCGTATGACGAGGGTCTGGTCAAGGGCGACGCCGTGATGGCCTCAGCTGTGTGGCGCAACGTCTTCAAGGCCGACGAGGATGTCGACATGCGGCATGTCGCTGCCATCGTCGCGTGGATGAGGTCCGTCTCGAGGTCCCTGGACAAGATGCTCGACCCCGCGCTGCTGTACCACGGTGGCAGCGTGTTCAAGACGCAGCCCACGGCGGAGCTGAAGCTGGTTGATGAGCCTGCCTCGCTGGAGCAGATCGCCCAGGCCGATAAGCCAGAGGCCAAGTCAGCTAAGTCTAAGCCCAAGCCTAGCAGTCGCTTCAAGTGAGGTTATCGCCCTGGGCAGGTATTGGCCCCGGTTTCTCGGTCTTTGTATGTAAGAACAAGATATGGGCTGTGTAAAGGAAAAGGACTGCACATTGGAGTTGAACGGATTTTGCATTATTTTGGTATCATGAGACATCAACTCGTCCTCTCCCACATCTGAAACTCATAGGACGTGTTGTTTTCCACCTGGGCACCCTCAGGGACCACCTCTCCAGTCCAGCTGTCCAGCTCCTCCTTCGACTTTTTTACCCACCCGGGGGAACTCTCCCCTTCATCGTTCAACTTGAGTGAGAAAAACGTATCGCATTCGAAATCGGACATGACTTTTGTCAGCAGCACCCTCTTTGCCGCACTCAGTTCCAGTGCCGCAGCGTAGATTTGGCCGCCTCCTATTATGAAGACCCTCCTTAGAGTGCCCTGAGGCTTCTGTTGAAGGTATGCGATGGCTTGCTCCAGGGACGAAGCCCTGACCGGTTCTGTCTCAACACTGGCCGGCTCTTCTGGTGAGGATGAAAAAGAGCGGCTGATTACGACGTTGAGCCTCCCCTTGAGAGGCCTGAATTTAGGCGGTATGCTATCCCACGTCTTGCGACCCATGATCACAGCGTTCATGGCGGGTAATTCGACCTGGGGTGGTGTAAGTGGGATTCAGAAAGAGAACAGCGGTATACCATCAGCTAAGCCAGTAATCATTCTGACTCACAGAGGGAGGCAGGCGTTTTGTAACTCTGGCGAAGTAAGCCATCTCTTTCTTCAATCCGGTCCAGGGGAGGGTCCCTCGCAGGCCAATGCCCATGTCCCTCGTCGCTGCGAGGACAAGGGTGAGCTCCAAGGGCGGCATGGCAGACTCTGAGGGCGGCGCGCTCATTATTTGGGAATTTTGGGGTACCAACAAAATCTCGACCCACGAACAAGAGCAACTCCCAACGAACTGAATGCTACTGAATACTATGGTAGCAAATCGGATTGAATGAAAAGCGCCCTTTCACAGGCTGGGTCGTCGGACCGCCTTCGTCCCCCTCCAAGGCGGATCCCTGTCGTCAATTACATAATCTCTCACGTGACGAGATCGCCCGCCTGCCAGGCTCGGACAGTCCACAACTAAAAAAGCTGCGCGTCGCAACTTTCCCCTCTCGAACTTTCTCTCCCGACCATCCAACGCAACCTCATCCACGAACCAAGTAAGCTAGCAGAACCCGAAGCAGACCGCGGTGGCTGTGATCGTCTGCTTGAGCATCCCATCAGTTGACCCCCAATCAATTGATGGATCCTCTCGCGGCGGCGTTGTCACCAGGGCCGGCTGCTACCGACGTCACCAGATGCAAACAGCAAGCTAACCCGGCCAACAGCCCCAATCGTTCACGATGAGAGCCAAGTGGAGGAAGAAGCGCGTCAGGCGCCTCAAGCGCAAGAGAAGAAAGATGAGGGCTAGATCGTAAGTCTCCTCATCGAGAGCTTCGGTGTCGCCGTGTATCAGGTGATTAACACCCACAACAGGAAGTAAACAACTCGCACCACTCGACCTCACGCCAGCTTGAGCATCACACAGAGCCGTCATGACAACCACAGATCATCACCAGCAATCGGGCACTCACTCGCCTCAAGCCGCGCCGCCCAGTCACCACTCGCCTGTGTTGGGGAGGATCGGATCTCCTGAGATTCCTGGACCCAAGTTACTGTGGAGGGCTGGGAGTTTTTGGAAGGGCTTTTGAAGGACGCCTGAGGGCCGGCCTTTGGTGGACTCTGGGAGAGCTGACTACGTCAAATTGGAGGTCGACACCGGTCCAGTGTTTGCGGGACAGAAGCCAGCCAACTACCTCGCTAGCTTGATACGCTCATGGACTCTATGAGTACTACGAGACAGAGAGTGACACGACAATGAAAAAAAGAAGTTCGCTTCATTTTGATCTTCGCCCCCGCCTCGTGACGTCGATCAACACTGCTCGCCCCGTTCCTTTCGAGACGCCAGACTCGGTGACTGCGCCGCTTTGCACAGCTTAGCACCCACGCAGCAGCACAGTTAGCTTCGGCAGGTTTCGTTGCAGGTCTCGCCCTGCTCCCAGTGCGCAACTTCCATCTCACCGCAGCGGATCATAAATGCCTGAATATGAATAGCCACAAATATTTATCACACTGTCTAAGCCAACCTCAATTGGTTTGCGCACTCACGACCATTATTTGTGATGATGTATGCTGTACGTGTGCGAGGCGTGGGGCGCGGTCGCAAGCTTCACGCGCTAGGAAGGTGGTGAGTCGGCAGAGCTGGCAGAAAAAAAGTGTAGACCCTCTCTATCCTCGCTACCTTGCTTCCACTTAGAGATTTCCCTGCATGAGGCTCGGATTTCGTTGGTACTTCCCCTTGAATAGCCCGGCTTCCACCAGACAACTTGAAGTTCCAACAGCCACCATTATCATTTGGGACCATTGGTGGCTCAACTTTCCACCTAATCCCGCCGAGAATCTGTCCTCCCGCAGCCAAACCTCATAACCCGAATCCCTTCCTAGGCGGCACCTATAACAAGATGGCGGACGCCAAGAAGAGGAAACACAGGGACGACGCAGGCGCCGAGACCAGACTGAAGAAGACGAAGGTTTCCGCAGGATCCTCGAAAATTCCTGCAAAGAGTCGACCCATCAAAGTCAGCTCTGTTATCCAGGCGCAAGCGTCCCCCCCGGTAGTAGCCACGGCCCCAGGCATTTCCATTTCAAAAGATGCAAAGTACAACACATACTCCCGACGAGCGACGAAAAAGTCCAGACCTGGCGCTGGCGACCTCCTTCTCCACTCCACAAGCCACCGGACCGTCGACTACACAGCGCGGGAGGAGAAGCCCGCAGTTGGAGCCGGGCAGCCGCTTCTGAAGCATTACGTAGGGCTCTTCGACCCGGCCAGCGGTCAATTGCAGCTGGTCGAGGCGAAGATGATGACGATAAGGGGATCTGTCCGTGCTCAGCAGGCGCCGAAGGAGGACATGCACTCGCGCAGGCTGGCCCAGGTACGGCCCGCCCGCTCTAGCACCTTGTGCGCCGCAGCTAACCGCTCGCAGACCACGATGAACCTGAAGGCCGACCTCGGCCAGGCCTTCGGTACGAAGAAGGCGAAGAAGGCGCTCGCCGCCGTCACCGAGAATGCCATCTCCCTGCGGAAGCCCCAGGACGGCGACGCGCCACCGGCGCTCCACGCCTCGGACGAGGCCCTCATGGCGAGCATTAAGGACGTCACGATGAGCGTCGCCACCAAGGAGGAGCTGCAGGAGGCGATGGACGCAGCCAAGCCGGTGCCGCGGGGCAACTACGACGCCGAGGAGATCCAGGACGTGTACCGGCCGGAGGACCTGATCGGGAGGGACATACTAGAGCTGATACAGGTGAACGACTGGCTGGAGGCGGTCAAGAAGAACGAGGAGATCCAGCTGCGGTCGCGGTTCGTGGCGCACCGCATCAACCGCATCGGGTCCGGCGAGAGCGCCGTGGCCCGGCTGCGGGTGCTGCGCTACCTGTACCTGCTGCTGCTGGCGTACCTGACGGCGCGCAAGGGCAAGGAGCGCGGCACAAGGGAGCTGCTCAAGAGGGACAGGCTCGCCGAGGAGCTGGCACCTGCGCCGCCGCCCGTGGTGGAGAGCATCCGGCGGCGCTTCTCGGACAACGGCACCATGCGCAAGCAGCACTTGGACCTCCTGGCGACGCACTGCGCCGCGCTCGCGTGCGTCCTCGACAACTTCGAGACCAACACGTGGGACCTCAAGGAGGACCTCGGCATCGAGCAGAAGCAGATGACGCAGTACTTTGCGGAGATCGGCGCCGTGGCGAAGAAGACCAAGGCGGAGGGGAGGATGGACGTCGTCGCGAGGCTCAAGCTGCCGCTTACCTTCCCCAAGATGAGGCAGATGAGGCGGTAGAATACATGACTGGGCGTTGCGCATCTGCCCGTGGACTGTCATTTTCTTGCCTTGTGGAATTCGCAGTGCGGCATATTGCTTGGTTGGGGGAAAATTGCATATTCACCCATTGAGGAGGGCAGCTCATCATTGCATTTCGCGGGATGTCCTCACGGTCAGTGGGCTGGCTGTTGCCATGTAGATCAGGCGCATGTTAGCCGTCGATGGAATGCAAGATGTTGGCAGGCTTCTCGGCTGTCACTATGAAAAGTTCATGCACAAGTCTGCCCGTGATAAATAAGAGTCGAGTGAAATCGGTGAATGTGCAATCACCCTGTGGATTTGAGGACCAGGCCCGATCCCCCGGGGTTGTGTGGCGATCCTTGAACAACTTACAACGTGACGTGCTGAAGAGTCTGGCTCATCTAGGTAGCTTGCGTCCGTCTTGAGTGCCTGCACATTCCCCAACTTATCATGAATGGCAGTCTCTGTTCTCCCTTGCGCCTCTGGAGTGATGAACTCGCGGAATCTTGTGCCAGGGGGCGGCCCGGGTGGGGGGGGGGGGCGCATACAGCTATCAAAACCCAGAATAATTACATACGGCACTGTCAAACGAAGTTTTGGCCACATTTCTCCAACATCAGAGACCATGATCAACCCTATACTGGTAGTTCCCATGGAAGCAGGGACAAGCCGTCCATCCGTGGGAGGAAGTTTTACGATTGCATTTTGAAATCGGCAGAGAGTGATTTCCTATATGCCGCTGTCAAGCTTTCTGCACGGCGTCACTTGGCTCATAAAACCGTCCAGAACGTCACCAGGGCATGCTGGCAAGTCACTCTGCTTAGATATTGTATGTGGGTGGACACTGTCGCGTCTATCAAGGCTTGTGAACAGGTTGCTTGTTGCACAGCCGTCTTAGGGTCTAACCCTCTTCGGACCGTCTAACCAAGGTATTGTGCGGAAATCAAACTTGCTTCCTTGGACACAGTATAACGGTGAGGTTCTGTGGCTTCTCTCGTTCAACACAACGGTGGCTCAGAAACCAAAGCTGCCTTTGAAGACCTGGCAACTTTGGACAGTGGGCAGCACGCAGGGGGACTTCGTCATCCATGTTGAACTGTCGGGGCTGAGGAGGTTTTCATATGTTACAAACAGCTTCGCCGGATGCCCCCAAAAGTGGAAGTGGGCGGGGCCTGACAGATCCGGCCCAATGTCTTCAACATCTCGCAGCCCTCAACGCTGCAACATCTGAGGGCCTCACCCATTTCCCTGCGAGTCGACGGCATACGAGACTCGAGAGACCCGACGTCAAGACACGTCTTCGGGCCAAGCAGCCAGGACTTGCTGACATGGGGATGTGGACATGGATCGGCAGACACCAAATGCTCAGCCCGGACCCGGGTCTGTGAACGGACCGGCGTGGCCAGCGGATCTCGACCCATCGGGGGGGCAAACAAGGGAGTCAGTGAGTGAGTGAGTGGGCGGCGGTCGGCCTCAAAGGAGCCAACCAGCCAGGGTCGGCCACTGCTCTTCTTGCTGGCCGGGTGCCCGAGCCAAAGGAGGCGGCCTTGGCCGTCGATGCGATGCGTCCTTGAGCAGACCCGCCAGTCTCGCCGCCAGCCACCCTGGGCACAAGACGCATGACATCTGGCATCTCGCGTCGGGCGTCGAGGGGTCGGCCAGAGCCGAGGCCGATCTGCTAGATCCTGACCCCTCCTCAGCAATGAGTGGCCCACGTCGGGGAGCTCTTGAGCCTCATCCCCATCCCCATCCCCATCTCCCATGTGGAGTGGTCCCGACAGCGCGGCACCCTTACCCCAGAAAACCTAGCAGGAGATGACGTGACGACACATGCCAAAACAACTTTCCCATTTGAGTAGTCTATTTTCTTTTTCGTTTTTTTTTTCGAGGCCATCGTGGTGTCGCCATCAGCCATACGGTCCTGAATATCGCGCGCATATGCTCAATTGGCACCCAAAATGACCTCAGTGCACCGAGGTGCATCGCCAACAGTACGGTCCCGATGATTTTATGGGACTGCGGGCAGTCCATGCTGTTCATTGCAGCTCGTGTGTAGATTCTGTTGTCGAGGGCGTCAAGACGTTGGTGACACACCAGACGCGAATGAGCTGCGAGTTGGGGCGAGGCACCTGCGCGACGTGATTGGGCCGAGGGCTGGAGCGGACCCGCTTTTCGCCGGGAACGCGTCGCAGCGGTTTTCCCGCCCAGCCAGTCGCAGGCCTGAACGCCCGCTGCTGCCACTACTGCTGCCACTGCTGCCACTGCCCTTTGCCAACCACTGCCCAGCGCCTTGCCCGCTGCAACCTTCCCTTCAAGGCCCCCAAAGGTGGTGCTGCTCGCTCATCATTCCTCAATCACAGCAAACTTTTTGCACTTCATCCATCTGCATGCTCATTCCTGCATCTTTTCATTCCTGGACGGTGCACACAATGCTCCAGCCATCGCCATAGTTCAACCCTGCACACTCGCTCCCCCGAGACTACCACCCTCGACCGCGCTGCCCCGTCCCGGCCCGGTCCCTGACCCAGCGCAGCGCAGCGCAACGCCGTGTGTGTGTGCAGTGCAGTGCAGTGCAGCCAGGACGCGCGCCGGCGACCTTAGCAGGCAGCACGCCAAACCCACCACCAGCACCAAAACCAGCACCAAACCTGCCATCAGCCACCTCCTGCAGATACTGCATTTGGATCGCAACGTGTGTGCCCCTGAACATGGAATTCCACATGGGTTCCGACTATACCATGCCCCCTCCGCAGCTCATATACTATTCCCGCACACCACACCACAAAGCTATACATGTTCTGCTGCGCACCGCAGCACCCTCCTCCTCCTCCTTTCCTCTCCTCCCTCTCCTCCCTCTCCTCCCCTCCTCCTCTCCACCCACCTCGCGCACACCACAAGCTGACCCGGCCATGACGCAGTATACGCTGTTCCTTGATCTTCATGCACTGTAGTCTCCAAGCGGATCCAATTCACACCAAAGTCCTGTAACACCAGCACCCTTCGATAGCCTCGGTCCAAACACCAACTTTTGTTCCTCCTCCGTGCCTCGGCTTTCTGAGCTTGTTGCCGAGCATGGCGCCGGGTAAGAGAAAGAGGGACCCCCTCGAAGGATTCGATCCAAACCAGTCAGACCCCGAGGACGAGAATTTCGACCCATCCGAGGCCCGGCCAAGACGACAAAAGAAGGCCCAACGCGCCTCTCGCAAAGCCTCCGGCCGCTCCCGCTCAAACAAGTATCGTGGCTCGGACATCGACGAAGATGACGAGGAACTCTCAGATAGCCTGGCAGAAGACTCCTTCGGCGGAGACGACTCTGAGGACGAAGACGCCCAAGTTCCCGTTAATGCCTCCGGTCGCCGAGCAAGGAAAGCTGCTGTCCATCACCCAAGCTATAGGGAGGAGAGCGACGACGATGTTGTCAACGACTCCGTCGCCAATACGGATGCCGACGAAGAAGAAACCCCCAAGCCCAAGACGAGGGGAAAGATCGTCACCCTGAAGCTCAACCAGGCCAGCCGACGAGGCGCTAAACAGCCATTGCCACAGGCCCCTACCACTCGTCGAACAAGAGCAAAAACCGAGGAAGGCGACGAGCTCGTCGAGCTCACGACGTCGGGGAGGCATCAGCAGGCAGCTCGAGCCTCGTCGAGGAGCAAGAGCCCAGAGACCATGAGCCGCGCCACCCGCAACACTAGGGCGACAAAGGGCATCAAAAGGCCGACCACAGAGCCTATTGAGGAGGCCTCTCACGAGACCAGTTTCCAACCTCAAGAAGACGAAGCAGTCGAGGAGCCTGCCGAGGAGGAACCCGTCGAGGAGGCTGATGCCGACGCTGACGTGGTGGAGGACTCTGCTCCGGAGGCTGCAGTGAATCAAGGCGACGGTGAGGATGTGCCGACTCCCGTCAAAGGCGATGTCATAATGGACGAGGCGGACAGTGAGGCACCTCAAGAACAGGAAGCAGGAGAAGAATCGGATGAAGACATCCAAACTGGCCGGAGGTTGACCAGGTCCTCCCGTCATGGCAACAAGGGCCCGGCTGCTGATGAGGGCGATGAGGAATCTGACGTCCGCCCGCGGCGCACGACTCGTCTGAGGAGGAAGGGAAGTGACCAAGGGAAGAAAAATAGCCAGGACCAAAGTAGTGACTTTGAACCAGAAGAGTCCGGCGGGGAAGGCTCTGGGTCTGACAAGGGCGCGGCCGCCCGCGATGATGATGATGACGACGACGACGGGGAGTATTCTAGCTCGAGACCCTCGCGCGGGAGAAGCAAAGCAGCGGCTAGGAGCCAAAAGCGGGGCCGGGCCCGAGAGACGGACGACGAGATGCTTGATCCGGATGAGTTGGCCGAGGAGGCCGATGATCTACGCCGTACTTCTCGCTCCCAGACTCGTGCCGCCCGAAATCGCCGCCAGTCCACGCCGATCGCTTACGAGGTTCCCTCCAAGAGAAAACGCAACAAAGTTGATTATACGATAAGGCCGTTCCAACAGATGGACGTTGAACAGGAGGAGGAAGAGCCGGCGCCAGCAGCCGCCACACCGGGTCGTCGGAAGCGTGGCAATGGTGGGGCCACAGACCGGTACCTCAACACGACCTATGGTCCGTTCGGTGGGGCCGGTGGATTGGGTTCCCTTCTCGGAGGACCCTGGGGCACGGGTGCCGCCGGGGGTGTTGACTCGGACAGCAGCGACGATGAGATGGGCGCGAGATATGGTGTACCCGGCGCTGTGGGTGTGACTCCTACGGCGGCCGCCGGACCTGGATTACCACAAGGGGCGGCGGCTTCCAACCTGGAGAACCTTGGGATCGGCGCGACGCCGAACGTGGGCAAGGTCAAGAACCAGAAAGCGCTTGCAGACGCTGACCCTCTCGGGGTCGACATGACCGTCGATTTCAACCAAGTCGGCGGTCTGGCGGGCCACATCAACCAGCTGAAGGAGATGGTGCAGCTGCCGCTGCTCTATCCCGAGGTCTTTCAGCAGTTCCATGTCACACCTCCAAGAGGTGTTTTGTTCCACGGACCTCCTGGTACGGGTAAAACTCTCCTCGCAAGAGCTCTTGCGAATTCGATCGGTAGCGGCGGCCGGAAGATCACATTCTACATGCGCAAGGGAGCTGATGCCCTCAGCAAGTGGGTGGGTGAGGCCGAAAAGCAGCTGCGGCTGCTGTTCGAGGAGGCCAGGAAGACGCAACCAAGTATCATCTTCTTCGATGAGATTGACGGCCTGGCACCTGTTCGGTCTAGTAAGCAAGAACAGATCCACGCCTCGATCGTGTCAACCTTGCTCGCCCTGATGGACGGCATGGATGGGCGTGGTCAGGTCATCGTCATTGGTGCTACCAACCGACCGGATAACATTGATCCTGCACTCAGGAGGCCGGGTCGGTTCGACCGAGAGTTCTACTTCCCGCTGCCGGATGTGGATGGTCGGAAAGCAATTCTTGATATTCACACGAAGGATTGGGGTCTCTCGCCCGAATTCAAGCAGAGCCTGGCGGAGAACACCAAGGGGTACGGCGGTGCTGACCTCCGAGCACTCTGCACCGAGGCCGCTCTCAACGCCATCCAGAGAACGTACCCTCAGATATACTCATCGGAACAGAAGCTTGTGGTGGACCCCAGCAAGATCAGCATACACGCGACGGACTTCATGATCTCGATCAAGAAGATGGTTCCTTCTTCTGAACGGTCGGCGTCGTCGGGCGCAGCACCTCTGCCCAAGGCCGTAACACCGCTTCTCCGCGAACAGTTTGCAGCGATTGAGGAACTCGTCAAGACGATACTACCGTTGAAACCGAAGATCACTGCCCTGGAAGAGGCGATGTTCGAACCTTATGAAGACGCTGACCATGGCTTTGGCCGAGAGAACTTGCAGCAAGACTTCGACCGATCTCGCTTGTTCAGGCCAAGGCTGCTGATTGCTGGCCAGCCAGGCATGGGCCAGAATTACATCGCATCTGCCATCCTACACCACTTTGAGAGAGTACATGTAGAGCGTTGCGATTTGGCGACGATTCTTGGGGACGGAAGGGTATGTGTCTCTATGCTTCCTTGCATATGGAGTTCCAGCTGACCCTCCCATTACAGCCCCCGGAGCAGGTCATAACTGCAATGTTCTCGGAGGTCAAACGCCACAAGCCGAGCGTCGTTTACATTCCCCATGTAGACACATGGTATACGACTCTGGGTGCTACTGCCCTCAAGATCCTGACAACGATGCTCATGGATATACCACCCTACGAGCCCGTCCTGCTGTTTGGTACGGCAGATTGCGAGGCGAGTGAGCTCGACCGGGACATATTGAGGTCTTTGTTCCCGTTCTCGAGGAAGAACAGGGTAGAAATTTCCCGTCCCAACAGTGTAAGTTGCTTGCCTACTTCGGGCCTCATCCTCAGCACGACTGACTCCGACATAGGAAAACCGCATGGAGTTCTTCTCCAACATGGCGATGCATGTCAAGAAGTCGCCTTCCGAGTTCCCCGATCCGTCTACCAGAAAGAAGAGGGTACTAGAAGAACTGCCTGTGGCTCCGCCGCCGCCGCCGAAACCCAAGTCTAAGGCTGAAATTAAGAGTGAGCTGAAGAGGGATCGGCAGCTGCTGAACCACCTAAAGATGAGGCTGCAGCCGGTCATGGACCAGCTGAAGAAGGGCAAGTACCGAAGTTTCAACAAGCCGATGATCCCTTACGACAAAATCAGGTATCTCTTCGAAGAGGCCGACCCCAACTATGTCAGTCCCGATGTGCCGCAACACAGACCGTACGTGATCTCCAAGGACAGTCATGGGACGGAGGGATTGCTTGAAGTCGAGACTGGGAAGTTCTACTACAACCTTGAGCTCATCACAATCGAAGAGCGGCTTTCCAACGGATACTATGCCCGGCCCAAGGATTTCTACAGAGACATCAAGACGCTTGTTCATGACTCGAAGAACGTGGGTGACAAGGACAAGATCCTCAAGTCGAACGAAATGGAGAGCAACGTGGACGTGGACATGGGCGAAATCGAGAATGCCCTCGGCGGCCCAGCCCCTTGGGAAGCGCTCCACGAACGACAGCTTCGACGCGCTGCTGAAGCAGCCGAGAAGGCAAAGAAGAAGGCCGCGATGCGAAACGCCGTCGGCATGGTTGAAGATATGGAGCAGGTCGGCCCCATAAGGATCGGCGCACCACTGGCACCGGAGAGCACGACGATGGCTCGGTTTAGGGTCATGAGCCCCGAGGAACGTGACGGAGCCGGAGATTCTCACATGAGCAACGGCAACACCGTACCATCCCGGCCACCGGAGGAGGGCGGCGGCGACGAGGCGACACAGCCATTTTCGCAGATGGGGCCGCCACCTGTGGTGCAACAGCGCTCGAGCACAACTGTCTCGGTTAGGAATGCTGCAGGAGAGACGCATGTCTCGCAGGTCTCGGCACTGACGTCGCTGCCACAGGGTGTGTCGCCCTCCGCCGTGCTCAACGAGGCCTCGACGACCAATGACCCATCATCGACAACGAACAAATCGTCGAGCAACTGGAGCACTCAAGCGACGAATGGTTTCCACGGCGACGTGGAAGACATTTCGCAGTTCCCTGACACACAGCCGCCCGGGGACCACGCTTCGGGGCCGAGCCAGCACACAGGCTCGAGTCATTCGTCTTGGATGCACTCGCAAGCCGACGCCCTTGCACACGGTAAGCTCAGCAACGTGGGCTACGGCGCGTCGAACGTGCAGACCAGCCCAACCTCCTCCCAGGTCCCAACCGACCGACGGGCCTCTAGGATCGGCCTCCCCAACCTCCTCAACGACCCTGTATCTGTGTCTGACCAGTTGTCCGTCCGCAACTCAGGCGGGTCATCGTCTTCGTCACAGCACATGCCGGTGGTGCACGACGGGCAGGTGCAGCAGTTCCTGAACGACCTGACGGACCGTACGTCGGGGTGCACGATCGAGCAGCTGGAGCAGATCAACCGCGAGCTGATGGACCACATCTGGCTGTCTAGGCATGAGTGGAACCGTATGAAGGTCCTCAACCAGCTGGTCAAGATTTTCAACGACACGATCTCGGACATCGAGGAGATGCAGGGGGTGGGGCAATCGAGCCAGGAGCTGAACGACGCGCGAGCTAGGGAGTACTACAGCAGCAGCAGCAGGCATTGACAGGAAAGGGAGAAGCGGGCGAGGGGATTGTTGCACCAGCAGCCAGGGAGCAGACCCAGATTCGGTGGTGCTGCAAAGTGAGAGAGAAAACGGTCAGGGGTTGCCGAATTGGACAAAGCAGGCCGGGGAGGGTGTTCTTGGGAGGGTGCGCGCGGGTGAATTATCTCTCATCTTGTGGTTCTTGTTTCTTCGGCTTTTCCTGTGCGCAGGCGTCCCTTCTATTGCCTCGCATCGCAGGGGCAACACACAAAACATCTGTATAATTACCAGTGGCTTCTCTGCTGAGGGGGCTGAAGCTGCCCCTCCCCAGAGTGAAAGAGACATAAGGAGGCATGGGTCCAGGAGCGGTATCCCCACTGAGGCATAGGTTATCTATTTCCTTCCCTCCCTCTCGTTGGCCAGACACTGTTGATTCCCCAGAGGCCATGTTCACTTCACACCAGCCCGTCAGTCGGTCGCACGCACGCAGGATGGAGATCAATAAAGGAGAAGAATTTCTGGCGCCTCATAAGCTTGATTTTCTTTTCTTCGGCGAGCCTTACCTCTCTCCTAAACTCAGCCGCGACCTCATCATGGCTTAGGCAGGGCAAGTCCGCAGGTACATACATCCGGGAGGGAACCGGCGCCTTGTCAAAAGCTAGCCCCCCTTCCCCCCCTGACTAAAAACGTGACAAGCCCGTGATGATGCTTTCTTCCCCGGCCCAACGAATCCACCTTCGAGACGGGGAAGTCCATGGCGGGAACCAAATATAGGCGGGGTGCACAACCCCTTCCCACGGTCGGTATCGCCTCATCTTGTTTCTTGTCCATTTCTCTTTTTCTTCTTTCTAATTTTTTTTCTTTCTCTTTTTCTCTTTCCTCATTGGAGATGCCCGCTGGCTGCTATTAGTAATATTGATAATGGCAAGGGCAGGACAAATAGGTCCTTTGGCAACGGGTAGACACCCGGTCGGACGGCTATTCGTTTTCCCCCTGGGGACGGGGGGGCTGTCTGGTACAAGATACCTAGGTAGCTTGTTTAATCTACCTGTTGCTAGCTAGCCCCTCGGCCGGGCGGCCGGGCGGCTGTACCAGGGAGAAATGGATAGTGGTCCGCAGCCCTGGGCCGTGTGTGGTTGCACGGTGTATATGCGGCATGTGTGTAGTCAAGCTACCGGCTGCTGTGGCAGTGCGCGAAGGATTTCGGGCACATCTCGCCCGCTGTTCCATCCAAGGTAGCGAGTAGTGAGTCGGAGAGTAAGTGGAAAAAAAGAAGAAAAAAAAGAAAAAAAAAAACCCTGGCAACGATAACGGGGCGTACATATTGGCGGCCGAGCTTTTCCGCGATGTTGCTGCTGCATTCGGAGCGTGCATTTGTTTCCGCTGTTTCTTTTTCTTGTTCTTGTTCTTGTTCCTTTTTTTTTCCCCCTCTTCGGGGCTCCTGTCACGCGGGGTTGCCCGGCCGGGTGTCCCGTCGTCCGATGTGTGTGTCGTGCGCGCGGGCCTGATGAGGCTCTTCCGCCATGGGCAAGTCTCTCACAGACAACAAAGCAGTACTTACTGCACACACACTCTCTGCCTCGCCCGTGCCCACAACCCGACGAGGGGCAGGGTTGGTTGATGTTGTGAAGTTGTTAACTTCTTAACCAACCCTCTTGCGGACCCCCCCTTGCGATCCTCCTGCTACCCTTTAAGCCCGCCATGGCCGCCGCCAAAGCAGCCACAACCCCCGTCAGGGGATACTGTTCTACTTGGCTATCATGGGAGGAACTGACATCTCAAATGTATATATGTATACATCTAACCAAGGCTGGGCTTGGAAGCGTGAGGGAGAGAAGGACTTGCCGGGGCCGGGGGCCCGTCTTCCCACGCCCGGATCTGGTGGACTAGCCCAACTATCTCGCGAATGCCCCGTCAAGTCAGTCCCCCGCGCGCCTCTCCCGCCCCCAAATAGGGCACTCGCTCGCAAGCTTGACTACAATAAACCGAGGTGGGCGTGGCGTGGCCCCGTCCTTGGGTGAATTGTGTGCTGCTGGCCCAGGGCTGCCGGAAGGGGGGGGTGGTTGAGAGTAGTGGTGAAACTCGCACGAGGCTGGTGGGTTGGGTGTCTTTGGATCCGGGCGTTTCAGCGGCCCCGAGCTTGTTAGTGTGTGAGTGTGTGTGTGTGAGAGAGAGAGAGAGTAGGCACACGGCACCTGGCATGATAAGGGAAGCCTATCTATGCCCGGATCGGAAGGGGGGTTCTCCGGACGGCGTTCCGTGCTTTTACTTCGGGGCTCATTGGAAGGGAGAATTGTTCTTGTCCGGGCTTCTTCACTTTTTCGGCCGCGGGTGTGATCCACGGTGCGGGACATGTCTCAGGAACGCGTCTTTTTTTTTTGTGTGTTCTGTTCGTGACAAATACACTCACTTCTGGCTGCCGGGCGAGGCCGATCTGGGGGAAAAGGCACACAAGTACGAGAATGCTGGAGAATTGTTGGTTATATACACTGTTGAGAATACACTCACAAATCCACCTGCATCCAGGCCTGTTGTGATATTCCTGCAGCCCAAGCCCGTACATGTGGCCCTGCATTGACTGATACCCTCGCCCCATGTAGGCAGCCGGGTTATATATCCCGTGAACATCAATTAACCGACCCCCCAGCAAGGGGGGGGGAAACACGTCCGTCTGTCTCTACTTCCAACCGCATGTCGGCGCTCCGGCGGCGTAGTCCTCACACTCGGCCGCCGTGTCGCAGCTGTAGCACGTCGAGCCGCACTGCACCTGGTAGTCGCCCTCGCCGCCGCAGGCCGCCCGGGCGGCGGGGGCTGCCAGGCCGAGGACGGCGAGGACGATGGCGTAGGTCCGCATCTTTCCTGTTGTCGGGCGCGATGAGGTCCTGCTCTCGAAGGCGAGCGGGATCGATGGGCAATTAAAGACTTTATGTAATTTTCTGTGCGAGTCTAGATTAGTCTTCTCAACTCCGGGGCCTCTCAAAGTGCATGCTTCACCAGTCGCTGTGGTCTTACGTGGTGGATCTTACATGTACGACCTGGTCAGGAGAAACCTCGTGATTCGGATATGGGCTGAATGGCGGAACTCAGGGTGATGGAATTCATGTATTATTACTATTACTCCAGGCAGGCGAGTGAGTAATCGAGTCGCTGGATCATGGTCCTTTTAAAACGTCCCAGTTCCTCGCGAGATCTACACGCAGATTCAACGCGATCGATTAATTGCGACGACCCGAATCAGTTCATCAGCCCCCCGTCAACCACACCGGTCCCACGGGGTTTCCAGAGCACTGGAGCACCGAAAGACATGGCTAGGGAACTCTGACTCGAATGGCTCCATGTTAGGCAGGCTGATCAGGACATGATCTGCCAGAGGGCCCAGCCTTGCCGGTTTCCATTACGCAGGTTCATTTCATGAGCCTGGCACGGTGGGTGCTGTCGGCTCTTTTTTTTAAAAAAAAAACGCAGCCGCGAGGCTGGCACAGAAGGCTCCGGGCTATCAATACCAGTGGCTCTGTTGGGGACCCGTGATTGGCCGAGGTGTATGGACTGGATAATCCATATTCAGAAGGCACATGGGCGGTTCAGCTGAGCGATCCAGAGTCAGAGGCTATACTGTACGGCAATATAAAAGATTATTTCCCTCGAGTCTTTCTTTCGCCATATGAGATGGGCCTCGCGGCCTGTCGCCACCACCCGGAGTAAAGTGAACTCGACAGTGTGCCCTGTATGCCAGCTGGCTGGTAACACGCAGGTATATTTGAGGGGGGGGGGCATTTTTGGCGTTGTTGGCCCGCAGATAGGCCGCTGCCCACTATTTTATACTTCCGGGAGCGAAGCTAAGGCGGTAGTTGTAATGCGAGTTTGGCCAACTCATGGATGACGGGGATATATGAAAAGCATGTGGAGAGGGTGAGAGATATGGCTCATCCTATGCCGGCGGGGGATTCTAACTTGCGCCCACAACATGCACACAGACACACACGGTGAAGCTGTCTTGTACTCAAGTACTAACAGTTGCAGGATTCGATGTGCGTGTGTATGCACGTAGGGCTGGATGCCTGCAAATGCTACAGGGCCTAGGGTAGGGGGGTGGACGTTGTACTACTCGCAGTGGCACCGAGGATGGCGTGGGCCCAACAGGAGCCAAGCCCGGTCGGCGCGGTAGAGACATTGTGGCGCTGGGGAGAAGGGCGGGATGACGGGTGGACGAGGCTTTGGGGCTGGTGTACCCCAAGTCTAGGCGATGGCACGACAGGCCGAGCAGGGCGGAGGACACAGCCAATGCGCTCCCGCGGGCGTCAAGGGCGAATTACGAGTCCCCTCCCGGCGGACGGGCCAGTAGATTTGGAATAGCGGCGATCGACGGCAAGGGGGCCGGGGCTCCTCGAGGCGGGTTCAATGCCGAGGGAGGCCAACGAGGACAAGTCGTCCGACAGTAGCCCCGAAGGATAATCGGCGACAAACTGACCTAGGCCAGAGGCAGACTGAGGGGGAGCAGACATGTCTGTCTGTCTCGTCCTCGGGCGTCGATGGCCAAGCAAGTGGCCATGGCTCGGTTGCTCTTGAAAGGGGTGAAACCTTGCGAAAGCCTCATGGATGAGCAGCGACGAGCTGGCAGCGAGGGCAGCAAGGACGGCTGTTGTGGCTATGGAGTCGTCGAGGAGTCGAGGAGTCGAGTAGTCGAGGTCTTGGGTGTCCTGGCAGCCGTTGATAGGAGGGGCGTGCAAGGTGCGACGTCCAATCATGAGACTAGGCGCCGCCATAGTCAAGGCTGTTGCGCGGAGGGGACGAGGTCATTTCATGGGTGGCCAGGGGCGCGCCGTGGCAGGGCGTTTGGCGTTAATGCTGTGGGTGGTATTGGCAGAGGCGAGTGCTGGATGTGCAGTGCCTCTCAAATCATCCAAGGTCGCAGGTTGATGACGGAATACAATGACCTCTTAATAGACACAAGGTGTCTAAGACGGTTGATGCGCCCCATCGTCCTGGGCCAGGTACGGGAGCACGGAGGACGGACGGAGTATGTACATGTGTCGCGGTACAAGATGTGGTGTCGGTCCAGGTACCCTGCCGGCCGACAGACCTACCGAAAGAAAGGCAACACACGTAACGGCCCAGCCTGCTACACAAGTAGTCTACATAGTCTACATCGTATCGATGGTGACGGACTGTTCTGGCCAACCGACAGGCCGTCGATCCAAATCACCTGGTCAATCACCTGGTCGGGTAGCAGCAGCAGCAACTGCTCTTGCACAGGACCGTCACGGCTGTCAACGGTCGGGCCAATCCACTCCCACGATTCACGCCGTCTCCACCAGGCCATCTTGTGCCAGCCTTTCCCCCGACGGGACTGACCTGGCCGTTCCTTGATTGCAGCAATAAATGCTATTACGGTCCCGCACCCAATCCTGCACCGTGCACCGCCCGCCAGCACTGTGCCGAACCCATATCTGGACGCTGCTTCTTTCACCCTCCTCCTCCTTCTCCACTGCTCCTCCTGCTGCTGCTGCTTGCTGCTGCTGCTGCTGCGACCAGGCCAAAGAGGAAGCCCCTTCGGAGACAAGACGACAAAGTCCACCACCACCACTACCTCCACCACCTGCCACGCCGGAAAACACTTGCCCATCCCACTCTCAACACTCGACCACGGCCAAATCAAACCCGGACACCGACCGACTCAGCAATCTGCGAGGCGGCTACAGTCGTCACTCACGCCATCCTCCCTCCCGCTTCTGCAGCCCGCGACAAGAAAAAGAGTCGGGACCCGCTCCAACCCAGCACCGTGTGTGCGACCACGAGTCTCCCTCCTTGTAGCCGCTGTGTGCCGTGGATTTGTGGGCTTGTGAATTGGACCTGCTGGCTGGGGCTGCTGCTGGTGCTGGTATTGCTGGTGCTGCTGCTTCTGGCTTGCTGCACCTCGATGGTGACGAGCTAAGCCTCCTCAAACTAAACTCATGGAACAGCTCCCGAGCCCAAACCCACTACCGCCCTCCGCCTGACGGGATACGGTGCATGCCATACATGCCTACACACACAACACACATACGTTCCTACCCGTGCCCACACCACACGATAGTCCACCTTGTCCACACGCACGCCGAAACTTAATCTACCCCTCGACAATCCGCGTCGCGCCTCGCCTCCCGCCTCCCGCCTCGCCTGGCCCTGCCCTGTCTTCCCCCCTCCACCCTCTGCGAGTCCTTCATCGTCAGCCTCCACCTGCCCGTCTCAAGATCGTCCCAGCCTTGGCGCCCCTCGATAGTGGCCAGACTGCCCTGCCTCGCCCGTCATAGCCCAGGCCAGCATCAGCCACCCGACCATGAGCTTCAACACAGGCACGGCATACGCCGAGTCTGATGCCGACGACGAGTACGAGCGAGACCTCCACGAGAGCTCCCCGATAGACGCCACCGACGCCTCCATCTCGCCCACCGACTCCGACCCTCCGTCCAACGAACACACCCCTACCACATACGGCTACCGGTCGAGCGCCGATCGCCTGCCCGAGACCATCATATCAGAATGGACCGTCGACGAGGTCGCCGACTTCATCGCGACCATCGGCCTACAGCAGTACTCGGATCGATTCATTGGTGCGTCCTTAGTTGCCGTCTCGTTACTGCTCTCCCACCCATCACTAGATTTCTGACAAGCGCCACCTCAACAGAGAACGAAATCGTCGGAGAGGCCCTGGTTGCCCTGCTACATGACGACCTCAAGTCCATGGGCATCACGAGTGTTGGCCACAGACTGACTGTCCTCAAGAGCGTCTACGACGTCAAGAAGGCACAGGACGTGCCGATAGAAAATGATCACTATGTACCACTGTGTACGTCGTGCCCAATCCCCGCCCCGGGCCATCCCCGCCCCATCTCGGCTCCCTACAAGACCATGCTGACACCTCTTCTCCAGCCGCCGACGCCGAGGCTCAATATGCCACTGCGACGCTGAAAGACATCAAACATCTAGTGGAACAGCTGAGGCTACGGGACGAGCGCATGAACTTGTTCGAGCAGGATTTTAGGAAACTTGCCGAGGACTTCCGCAGGTTAAGGGAGGACATGCTGCCCGCTCTGCGCCTGGCCAAGGACGCCCAACAACCCTTACCAAACGTGAGCAATGGGCAGCAATCATCATACAGCTACGACACGACAGTGTCACCTCCCGCGCCCACTCCGTCCACCCAGGGCAGCCAGTCCGCCAGCCTCAAGCGCCAATACTCGACCAAGCGGATCGTCCTCGGCACCACACCAAAGACCACCTCACCGTCGCACCTACAGACGAGCCACGACCGAAGCATCGTTGAACAGACATTAGACCCATCGAGCGCAGCGGAGAGGGCCGTCATGTCGTCATCACACCTCGCCGCCATGAACGGGTCCAACGGCCCCACCGCGACCTCACCATCCTACCCGTCACCAAACATACCTTCACCTACGTCACCCCCGAGCATAGGCGGAACAACCCTGGGCTCCAGATCCTACCGCGCCGACCAACCGACCCCGTCCAGCCGATCCACTTTCCGTGAGAATGAACACGGGTACGACCCGCGTGACAAATCCAACGCCGCACCGAGGAGAGGCCAGACGCCGGCCCCGGACACACCGAGCTCGAGCAACGCATCTGTCGAAATATTCAAGTCGTTCAGGGTGAGCCTGGACGACCCTTGCTATAAGGTCCTGCCGGCCGCGCTCAAGAAATACCAGATCAACGCACCATGGGACCAGTATGCCCTCTACATCGTGTACGGGGACCAGGAGCGGTGCCTGGGGCTGGAGGAGAAACCTCTGATCCTCTTCAAGCAGCTGGACAAGGAGGGCAAGAAGCCGATGTTCATGCTGAGAAAGACGAACAACGCCCAGGCCGACGCGGCTGGGGAGGCGCCCGGGAGCGCGGGCCTCGGATCAGCAGCATCCACCAGAGGTGGCTACGACCCGCCGGGTGGTATCATATGAAGCAGGCGGGTTGCCCGCAGTGTCTACGGTGACAATTCTCCCAGTGCGATGGGCGCCGGCTGGCCTCGTCGCGGACCCTGAGTGTCCTTTCGGGGGTCCAGCGACGTCTCATCGACTATTGTATATTCATTCGGGATCGCCGCTCCCCCTCTTCACTACACCAGCCTACACAGGGTACCTGGGGCAGAGTCGAGGGTGGGTGCGAGGCCGAGGGTGTGGGTGATCTTGGTTAAGGAAGGGAAGGTGGCACAACGGGACGGATGGACGATCGGGGGGCAGGTCGGACAGATTCTGGACATGATCTCCGGAGCAAGGGTCAGAGGGAGTGGGGACTCGGATGGATGCATGTATGGATGGATGGATGAATGAACAGACGGCTTGTGGTTTTGATATGGCTGGGAAACTCAATTGTCTTCGATATAACGGAAGCGGTCCCCCCGCCACCCGCGCTGGGCGGGGGCATCTCTTCTGGGCACGTTTCTCTCGATTCTCTGGGACAAAATTAAACAGACATCCATTCCCCCAAAAAAACTTGGCCGCCTTGTCCTCTCCCCCATCCGTCACGGCATCGGGTGCTGCTCATAAGGCGGCCCGCGTGCCGGACGCATCGTATGATCTTGTTACGCTGTTGCAAGAGACGCTCAAACCCCCCCCCCCCC